>JASVER010000051.1:33418-82857 GCA_030449065.1 Oceanodroma leucorhoa | reverse complement strand
GGGGCGGGCAGCGGGGCGGGCAGCGGGGCGGGCAGCGGGGCGGGCAGCGGGGCGGGCAGCGGGGCGGGCAGCGGGGCGGGCAGCGGGGCGGGCAGCGCCTCGCGTATCTCCGGGCGTGCCGGGGGCTCTGGTACGGGGGAGCGGCGGCGCCCCGGGAGGGGGGATCCTGTCAGGGAGCGGCGGCGGTTCAGGGGCGGTGGGGCCGGGGACGGGCGGTGCCCTCGGCAGCGCTGACAGGGGACGGGCAGGGCCGCGGCGGGTGGTGGCCGGGAAACCCTCGCCCGTGTCCCCGGAGCTGGCAGCGTGGCGGGGCAAGGAGCGGGACTCCTCCACGGGAGGCCGTGGAGCCCCGGGCAGCGGGACGGGGACGCTCAGCACCAGAGGGCTGCTGCGGGCCCAGCTCCTCTCCCCGGGCCTCCAGCGAGGGGATGGGGGAAACCCGAAAGAAGGAGACGTCCCTGGGGGCAGCCCCGGGCCTCTTGGGCGGTTTCCCCCCCARATGCAATCCTCTGTACACGGGGTTGGGAAGAGCAGGGACCTGCCGGCCTGTGCTGCCCGGGGCACGTCCCGCCGATGCTCCCGGCTCTTCAGAAACTTGTCAGGCCTCGCAGGCGTGCTGCGTTTTTCCAACTTTGCTACTACGGCCGAATCTTTCTCTTAGAGGAGTCGGCAGTAAAATTACAATTAACCAAAGGGGAAGGAGGGTGATATTTGTGCAAACCCCAGTATGTTTTTTAACTCAGACTGGACACCCGTGCYGCTGCCCCAGGGCATCCTCACAGCATCCTGTAAATCATAGAACAGTTTGGGTTGGAAGGGACCTTTAAAGGTCATCTAGTCCAACCCCCCTGTCATGGGCAGGGACATCTTCAACTCGATCAGGTTGCTCAGAGCCCCGTCCAGCCTGACCTTGAAAGTTTCCAGGGATGGGGCATCTACCACCTCTCTGGGCATAAATACCCCCGCTCCAGCACGCACGGCAGCCTCGGGTGACGCAAACCCAGGGTCGCCCACCGCCGCTGCTGGAAGCCCTGCAGGAGCTGTGGCCAAGCGCTGTGCTCCAGCTGCCGGCTGCCTTACACCCACAGCTCTGTGTTTGCCACSCTGACCTATGCACGTCTTTTAATTTAAGCCCAGGAAGCGGTGGCAGCTCCCTGGGGAGAAGTGGGTTCCCTTTAGCGGGAAGCGACCGCAGAGCYGGTGGGAATGGCCCTAGCCAACAATAAAAGGATTATGGTCCTATTTGAAAATTAACTCATTTCTATGACTTAATGGGGACAAACGTCACAGCAGTACCTTGACTTGCAGGTAGTGCCCTGTGCTACGGGCCAATAAACCTCTGAAGCCTGGTGAGCCRTCAGAGGCTGTTTACTTCCCCCTCTGTCAAATAAATCATTCATGAGGCTGCTATTTTTGTAAGCTTTACACACAACTTAAAGTGTCTTCATCAGCTTGTTCACACACCTGCAGCTGGGCACAAGCTGTAGGAGGAGATCTCTAAGAGGGAGAGTATGCATTTTTCTTTCGTTATTTTTTTTCTGAGAGCCTTGTGGAGAGTTCCTGAGTGCATTTGCTTAATAGATCTAAACAAAAAAGATTTGGGGACAGATTCTTCTCTCACTTACACAGGTGTAAAAGGTGGCTGTCTTGTAGCCAYGCTGAGCTGCGCTGGCTCACTTGTATTAGTGAGCAATAGTAACTAGGAGCTGTAGCGGGTGATGCTAATGTGAGCAGACCCAACTGTGAGTACACACAGGAAGCAGACAGATGAAGTAAGAAGCTGCTATTCTTACACTCCCTGTTTTCAGACTTGGGCAAGGAAGTGTGTGCAATAATGTGCGATATGAACAGAACAGCTACTAAATTGGAAGGTCTTTTCATAGTCTCTGATATAAAAAGCCCTGTTCTGCCCGTGATGTATTGCCTTTGGGGGATGCTGGAGCTGCTTCTGTGCTTTCTGCATTAAGGTGTAACTCACAATGCTGGGAAAACCTGATGCTTCTAAATATCCCATTGAGTCGGCTGGGGAAAAACCCCACCCCRGAGCTGATTGCGCCAGGGTGAATGTGCTGTTATGGACAGAGCCAGGGCCAGGAGAGCGGAAGGAGAGCTGTGAAGAGAGACGTGAATTTTCATGCCGGTACAGAGCRGTGTGAGATCATCTAGGGATGTTCCTTGCTGCGAACTGGGGAGAGAGAGGAAAGGGGATGACGGTAGCTGGTTACCTTCAAGAGGGAGCAATACTGAAGCATCCTGCAAAGAGCCAATTTTTCACGTGCCGATGCTACATCAGGAAGAAGAGGAGAATAATATGTTGGGTCTTGGTACTGATGTGGATACCTGCTTTGCTATCAGATGCGAGTGCAGTGCTGAAGTTCACTTTGCAGCAAGAGGCATGCAAGGCGGGGGCTAACAACTGGAGCCTCCTTCCCCGAATATTTCTTCACTGGGAGAAACTACCTGGCAGCAAACCTGCCAGCAACACTCGGCAGGCATTTGGTCTCCGCATGCAAACCCCCCTGGGTCTGCTTCAGCCTTGTCCACCTGTGCTGACAGCAGCTAGGGAAGGCCAACAGACATAAACTGCAGCCCCACAGGGTCATTTCCTGCAATAAGTCACTGAACTTTACAACTGACCCACTGAACAGGGGAAATTGTGCRAGAAATGCCAATAAAACGATTGAGATGTGCAATTACAAAAGAGCTCTCCTGCCCTCTAGTGCCCTTCCCCTCGCCCGGGCGGCTTCCTCCCACCCAGCCTTTGCTCTCCTGCTCTCCTCCGGTTTGCGGGGCCGGGGCTGGGGTGATGCAGTGTCTGTCCCTGCAGAAACGGCAGGAGATAGCCGCTGTTCACCCCCAAACACAGCTGTCCAAGTGGGTTTCAGTAGCAGGGAATAACTGGGATTGTGTAGGGAAATGCAATTCAGCCAGCTACCTTCTTGCACGATGGCTTCTGGACTAGCATTGGCCTTGATAACTTCGCTGGTCYGTGTGGTTGCAATTTGGTTAAGACACAACCAGCTCCCCATAAAGACCTTATTCAATATGCACGAGGATCCCCAAGTGACAGATACACCATAGTGACCCGATGTGCCCCTGCCACCACACACGCTCAGCCCTCAGGGTGGAAAGCTTTGCACAACTGGGAGGAGGTGAAAAAAATTTAGTGCAAGTGAACTAAAGCAAAAGGGCAAGATTCTCACCTCCTGTTAATGGATGCAACTCCTCTGAGGTCTTCAATGGTGGAGAAAATAGTAGTGAGATGCCAGTATATGGAGGAGGAGAGGAATTGTTCAGGTAAGGAGTATGATCATGAGTGACAGGATCTGGGTGAGAGACTSAGAGGAGCGATGCAGAAGGGGCCAGAGCTGTGACCTGAAGTAGGTAAGGACAGAGCTTCTGTTATCAGTCCCCTGGAAAAATATATACGTGATGTGGGCTGCATCAAACTTCATATGAGCAAAAAGGCACATTTGGGAGACCTTGAGTTTGGGTACATCCCCACTTTCACCTCCCTGAGGCAGCCTCAGTGTTTTGCAGGTTTTTTTCGGTGCAACAGCTAACAGCACCCGGCTGGTGGTCCCAGCGGCGGGACGAACGCTGGTGCATTACGTGCTGGAGTGAGAGACAAGCTATTGTTTGGAAAGCTGGTGGTCTGGGCAGATGGGGCAGGCGGAGACGTGGTTTCCCCTGTGGATCCCCACCTCTCGCTGCAGTCTGTGGCCGTGCGGGCTGGTCCCCCCGCGGGGGTCTCACCCTGCACCCGCACGCTGCCGACCCCAGGGTGGGGGGGGATTTTCTCTGGTTCAGCCACTCTGACACATGATGGTCAGGACTTGCTCTCTACCAGCTTTTTTCCTTTAAAAAAAGGGAAGTTTGGGTGCTGACTCTAGAGGGCAGCATATGCCGGCACATGGGGCTGGGGGGCMGCCGTGCTGACACCCCCCTGCACCCGCCGCAAGCCCGAGCCAAGCAAACGCTCCTGTGCAAGGAGCAGGAAAAAAATCCCGACACTCGTTATCCCGAGGAATGCTCAGCATGAGGATGCTCACCAAAGGCACATGCTGACCTCYGAGTCCTTTCTGCATCTGAACGCAGTAAAGGGGGAGCAGGAGGCAGGGAGACACCGGAGTGGGCAGTGAGGGGGCTCCTCCCCGTCTGCAGGTGGGACATCCCAACCCTGAAACATCCCTTCCCTGCTTGGTCACAGACTTTTGGTTCGTTTTTTTTGTTCCCCCGACAAATCTCTGAAAGGGATGAARTGCCAAAACCAAACATGGAAAATCTCAGCCCAAATCCCCACCTGCTGCCTAGCCCCGTGAGCTCATGCCCCTGCCAAGGCAGGGCTCTGCCGCCACAGACCCCCTGCCTCGGACTCATCGCTGGCTTCAGGAGTCCAAGACCGACAGATCCTTTGGCTGCTTGAGATGTGTTGCTCACTGTTTCAGGCCTCCCCACCTGTAAAACACAGACAGCCATGCAGGCAGGAGGGCAGAGACCCAAAGATGCTTGGGTCACTGGGGCTAGGTGGTTTAACCAAAAAATAAATAGATTGCACTTTCAGATGCCTTAAAGAAGCAGCTTCAAGTGAAGCTTTTTGATGTCCCTCTCTTAGTCTTTTGTGAAAGTAAATAGGAAGAAATTTTTGGCCTCATGCTGCTGAAGGAGGACGAGGTGGATTTGAGGAGGAAGGCTGAAAAGAACTTCAGGCCCTGGGTTTATTAAAAAGAAAAAGAGAGAGAGAGAGATTAACAACTTTTAACAACCCCCTGGTACATTTAAAGTAATTAGGAAGGTGAGGGTGAAAGGAGAAAAGGCTATAAAGGTTCTTTCTCTGGCTTAGTCTTATCCCTCTACTGGGGACTATATTTCACARTGCAAAAATAAGCACGTGAATCACCACAAAATATATATTAGCTAACACTGAAGGGAGAGGCTAACAAGCTGTCTGGTACCCCAAGGTGTTTCTGTCAGCACTTCCTTAGTGGTCAGATGTCTGGCTGTCCTTTCATCTCACCACACGCAGAGGTTCACATCGATAGCTCATCCTCTTGGGGTTTATTGAGAKAGTGGCAGGTAATTCAATAATCTTTGCTGTGCATGGTTGGATCTCAGCTGCTGGCTTTGCTGACCAAATCATGTGTCCATCCTTGCTGTCCCTGAAAAGCAAAAGCAGCTCCAAGCAGGAACTCTGGAGCCTGTCTCGACTTGTGTGCCGTGGGTTACCCTCTGGCTCTGGAGTCTGTGTTGCTGAGGGCAGGAAAGGTGGGAAGACCCCTCTTTACTTTCAGAGCCCAGGGGACAGTATATCTTGAGCAGTCGTTTCCACTTGCAAACTCTGAGGGCATCTTCCCAGAGACACAGATGGTCCCCATCCCCGTAGGATGGCTTGTACATCAGCAMGTGCCGCTCTGCATCACAGAGCCCGTAGACAGGCACTGTAGCTGGAGCTACAGGGTTAAATGAAAAAAACAAAAAAGGAAAAGAAAATGTGGAGATTTTTCTCAGACCACCAGCTGCTGCTGTTGCAAAGGAGATGGGCTGGGCGGCATTTCCCTGTGTCACAGTGGTCCAGTGGCAGCAAAACCAAAAGAGAAGTAAGTCAACCCACTGAAAACAGCACCTGTGTGTTTGCCCACARCCAGCGGCCACCAGCTCTTACCGACCTTGACCAACCTCTGTGCACTGAGCAAGCAGAGGGGAGGGAAGTTTGTCGTAGCATGGCACAGGCTGCCAGGTGCATCGGCTCTGCGAGATATTTACCTTAGCCTCTGTACCAGACAACTGAATTTTTCCTTCACCTGAAGCATCGTTACGGGTCACTGCTGAAGATGGGACACAAGGAGATGGACACACTTCTGTGGCAAACCCTCCCTGGTCCTGCTGGTCTTGCTGTCCACGAAGAACGGAGGAGGTCTACATCCAGACCTGCTTCATTGCAGTGCAGTTCACGTCCACCTCCATGAAGGACCTCCTGGAGAGGGAGACAAGTCAACACGTAGGCTGGGGGTATTCAGGAGGGACATGATGGAGGGGCCCAATGCAGAGCATCATACGCAAASCCAGCCCTCCTCCGCGTGACCGCTCCATACATAAGCACGCTTTAAAACCTTGCTTTTTTTCAGGTCATTTTCCATGGACAAGTGACCCTTCCTGCCTCACACCACAGAGCAAGCAGAAGTTGAAGGTGACCCAAATCACTCCCCGCAGGAAAGAATGAAACCAAAATGAATCAAAAAAGGAAATAAAAATCAATATTCCAAAGTCAAATAATAAAAATTGTGTTATGGAAACAGAGGTCACCCRGAGAAAAATGTAATCAGACGTGACAGCCCAGCTCTGATTTCCTCTCGCTGCCAATCCCGGGTGGAGAGACCTTGTGCCCAAGCCAAAGTGTCACCTGCCCACGTTACTGAAGCACCATACGGTTCGTACGGCTGACAGCAGACACACAGACCTGAAAGGATGGGGGAGAGAGACCTGAGGAAGCTGGGTGCGATGCAGAAGGTTGTAGTTTGAAATAGCAGAGGTCTTGCAGGGCGGGAATGAGCTGTGTTGGCAAACCCGCCTGGGGAGCCCAGCACTGAATAAAAGAGGCTGTGGCAGGTCAGGATTGAGATGTGCTGAATCCTGAAGACTGCATGAGAGCAAAGGATGCAGGCTGGGGAAATGCAGTGCTCCTTTGAGCAGCGARTGGCACCGGCACAGAGAATGTGCATGGGAGAGGGGAGCTGCGTTTGCTTGTGGAAGGGCATCACTTTCAGTGCAGAAAGCTAACTTGGGGCAGGCAGGCCTCTCTGTGCCTCAGTTTCCCCTTTTGTAAAAGGGCGCTTTCACTTTTGCAATTAGACAAGAAAGGCACAAACTCCTCCGGACCTCGTTTATGAGCACAGCAGCCGGCCTGGCAGCTGGTACGAAGATGAACCAGCGAGTCTCACCCAGCCCCTCCGAGGTCCCTCTCAGAAGTGTGCGGGGTCATGAGCTGCAATGTCTCGTGCAAGTCTCTATTTTGGCTGTTCTGGCCCTGAAGGAGGGACTGGCCCACCCCCATGCCGCTTCCTTTATGCCGCACGAGTCCCAGCCTGCATACATTTCAGAGAGCATTGTAAATGTGGAACACGTAGCCCTGATAATGATGCCAACTTCAAACCATTATTTCTCAGCCCACAGTGCTTCTCTTCGTCGTCAAGCCAGCGCTGATRCGTTGTTTAGTGTAGTTTTTTTTCCTCCTTCCTTTTCTTTTTTTTTTTTTTTAAACTTGACCTCCTGATTCTGCCTGGGAATTTATGTTGGATTCTTTCTATTATTGGTTGTTTGTTTGKTTKTTTTTTTTGCATGAAGTAAGCAGCAGGGAGATAAACTTCCCATGAAGTCCATTTGCCAACAAAGCTTTCTTTAGCAGAAGAGACAATGGAAAAGCAAAACTAATGCTCTGSCTGGACACGACATTTCCAGCACCACGGTGACGGCGGCGGCCGCTCTCTTTCCCCCCGCAGCTGGCCCAGGGGTGACCTTCAGCTCCATGAAAGGCTGGTTTCCTTGTCAGCTGTGTCAGCCTACCTGGGCTGAGGGGTCCCACCACAGGARCTGGAGCTTCTCAATTCTTTGGCAGCCCCATCTCGGCAATCGCCTCTCCAAYTGCTGTTACCAGCTTTGTTATCTTGTTTTGCTTCTTTAGGTCTTCAGTGCTTCCCTGCAGGCTGGGATATTTGGGGGATGTCTCTTGTGTCCTTAGGGGTGGCCGGATTTAACCGAGGAATGAGAGAAAGTAAAAAGTGTGGTGAGATGGAGGGGTCGAAATCTCGGTCAGAGTCCTGTCTCCATTAACCAAGGAAGCTCCAGGGCACTGGGGAGAAGGCACAAAGCTCAGAAACCTGAATTCTCCCCCTGTCTATCTCTGCACATCTAACTGGACCTCCTCGAAGCAGCCGCTCTGCCSGGGGAGCTGTGATCAGCCCCAGCCTCCCAGCTCTCCGCGCTGGCCTGTGTCCCCCAGGCTGGAGCCCTGCGTGGGGTGACAGCGTGGTCCGGCGGGGAGGTGACGGGTGGGCGCAGCCAGCCGGGGTGCCCCTGCCATCTCCTCCCTGGAAGAAGAGGCACAGATGAGCTCCTCAGCAAGAGCAGCCCCTGAGCTCCTGAAGGTCCTTCAACCTTCATTTCTACTACCATGGGGCCAAATCCTGTTTCCTACCCAGCTTAAAGGTGACTGGGGTTTAGGCTCCATTTCTGATAAAACTGACACAGCTGCGGTCTGGATGGCAGAAAACTCGGCGTGCAGCACATTTCAGATGGACATTAAGACCCATTTCCTTGCGGCTGTGACAGGAAGAAAATAAACCTCCCATTAGTGCCCCCAGCAAGTTGGAAAAGCRGTAAAAGCTGAACCCCAACCTGAAGGAGACCCAAGGGACAAAATCAGGGAATCATAGACCAGTCACTTTCCAATAACAAGAAAATGAACTGATTTAACTAATAAAGTATCAAGGTGAGCATGATGAGTGGGGACAACCCCTCGACCAAGGGGATTGCCCCCCCGAGACACCCCAACAGCRGGACACACAGCACAGGCGGCGGGGAGCACTGCCTGCCCCCCCCCCAGCTTACCAGGTCTCCCAAGGGCCCAAATAATTTTGTATAAACTGGGCCACCTCCCCATTTAAATGGGAGCCTGTGCGCTGCCTGCATCCCCCCCCCCGGTGGGTTTGGGTTTGCAAACACAAGAAGCTGCTGAGGCTGCGGATGCGCTGGAGGGAGCTGGGGCTCGGCGGAGGCTGGGCGGGAGYGAGGCGAGGAGGGGGAACGAGGYGAGGAGGGGGAACGAGGCGAGGAGGGGGAACGCAATCGCTCCCTGTTACGCAAGGATGCTGCTAAGGCATCACAAGGAGCAGCAGCATCGCTTCTGGGTCCAGAGGGTCCAGAGGTGCTCGGGACCATGCAGTGGCAAGACCTGTGGGGGACTCAAAATAGCTATCTGAGCCCCAGCGACAGCTAAGCGATGCTAGGGAGAACTCAAAAAAAGAGCAGGGGTTGGGCAACACGACTGTGGATCTCACCTACTGTGACAACTCCAACGCAAACAGACAGGGAGGAAAACACAGATCCTTCTGCTGGTGGATGGGGTCTTGCTGAGAGAGAAGCTCTCGGGGAAGCAGCCTGGGGATTGCCGCAGGCAGGTCCAGCAACATGCAAGGCAACGGGCAGAAGCAGCCCCTTCCCCAAAGCCAGCGGGTTTGGGCAACGCGGGGAGAGGCGGCAAAGGTTGCCRTGACTTTATAAACTTCGCCTTCAGTGGGAGTCTGCTCTCATCACCCCATCATCTCAGCAAAGATAGAGCAGAAATGGAAAAGATCCAAAGTAGTGCAACAAATAGTATCAATAATCCATGAGAAAAGATTGAAAAGATTTAGGACTATTTAGTTTAAGAAGAAAAGGGGACGGGGTAGAGGTGAAGATAAGGAGGGCATGGCAGAGGCATACAAAGCAATGGTTGGTGTAGAGATGGTGCCTGGGAGCACAGACTTACCCCTGCAGCACCAAACCAGGAGATATTCAATGCGATTAGAGGACGATACCTTTCAAATCAAGAGTAGGGAATACCAACAGGCAGAACTGTGGGACTCCCTGCCACGAGGTTTCACAGGGATGTGGAATTTAGTAGGATCCACAACACCAGTAGGCATAAGCCAGGACTACACCGGTGTTTTCCAGGGTTAAACTGAATAAGATGCAAACTGYCCWGTCCAGGATTTTGTACCTTTGAGGTCTCYGGCATGGTCTCTGCAGAAGACAGGACACAGGGGTGGGGAAACAAACCTCYGGGGGTAATTCCTAYACCTCCAACAGCCTCATGTTAAATRGCCCRAGGACAGGCCCAGAGCTGCTGATGGGGAAACAGGAGCTGGATTTCAGCATCTGCCTAGAATAGATCCCRTAAGCGTCCTTGAGGGACTTGGCTRTGAGATGAGAGAGATACATTTGAGGACCTATTAAAAAAGCAACAGTGAATAATAATACTTGGCACTGACGGCGTGYCCTTCATCCCTGGATCTCAAAGTGAGTGCCTGTGACTCTCTCACGTCCGCCYCGAGAAACTGAGGCACGACGAAACCTGGGCACACGTTTGGCAGCTCAGCTGAGAGCCCATGGCCCCTGCACACGTGTGCAACACACTGACAGCTTTCCCCCCTAGAGCTGCGCATCTAGCTGGCAGCAAGATACGTGAATATGAGCGCTGCAGAAAAAGGAAARCAGATTATAAGGGCCAGGTGGCTACTCCGGGAGGACTTGGGGTGGAGGGAAGGATGCTGGCATGCTGGGGGGCTCCTGCGGCATCAGCTACATGGGCTTGCCCCACTGCCCTGCAGCAAACAGCATCCCCAGGGCGATGTGGGGACAGTGGGGTCTGCAGCCCAAGTAGCTCAGATGCCTCCTTCATAGCGAGGGGGACGGTGGCACCGGCGGGAGGAGGGACAGGTCACGTCTGGCTCGGGGCGATGGGATAACGGGAGCAGTGGGGACCACCTGCTCCACCTGGTTGGTTTGGAGAGTTTTGCTGGTTTGCTGTGAGAGGCCAAAGAGGAGGATTATACAGGAGCCTGTCAGGAGGCYGATGACATTTATAAAGTATTAATCCCTGCGGTGTGTCACTCGCCAGCGTGTTTGATAGTGGCTCTGTGCTGGCTCCCATGTCCCTCGCCTCTCTACCGCTCAGGAGTGGTGTTGATATGCTTCAGGGACTTGCTGGATATTTTTTTCCCCAGTCRCTTTTTCTACCAGGAATTCCTCCTCCTCCTGTCCCGCAGCCGGTCTCTCCTCCTAGATTTACTGTGTGGCTTGCTTTGATCGTCTGCTCCCTCCCTTCTACCCCAGGCCCCTGAATTCTCTCCTCCCCAGTCACAATCCCCAGTGGTGTCTGTGCCAGCTCAGCCCTATTTCGTCTTTAAATGAGGCTTAAAATACTTTTTACAGGGGTACCAGGGGGAGAAACAAATATCCTTCTTCTATATGTATGCTGGCACCCCCCGTGCCGATTCCCCACCAGCCCCAGCCCAGCCCAGAGGCACCCGGCCGTGCTGGGGCTCAGGGAGCATCACACCACGGTCACACCACGGTGACAACTTCTGGCGCTTGGCTGCCCTCGGGGAAGAGAAAATGAGCAACTGTAGCTTTAAAACAAAGATTAGATGCAATTTTTTCCCCCCTCTCTCCCTCCCTTTCTCTCTCCTTTTTTAAAGGGAACTTGTCAAGGTTTCCATCAATAATAGATAATGGTGCATCACTCTGGCAGGTTACACCCTCTGGCTGTTTTGATATTTTCCAGAGAATTTGTCAGCAATCTTACAGCAAAGGAGGGCTGGGGGAAGGGTGCAGGGGGGGGGAGAGGCCTCATTAATTTTTTGTCATTTGCATTCCCGCTGTTAAATAATGTATTGATTGCTCTTTCTCTCTCCCTCTTTTAATTCTCCCTCTTCTGCSGTGTCTCACAGCCGATGGCCCTCACTCCGTGACAGATGAGTTTGTCAGAGGCACCAGACAGCCCGTGCTCCCTGGGACAGGGCTGGGAGAGCTCAATGTGACCCCCCGTGCCGGCTCCAGCATCGCCGCACGAGTCACAGCTCCGGTGGCACCGGCTCCTCGCGGGGGGACACTGAGGTCTCCCTCAAACCAGTTGCTAAGACATCCCAGTCCATGACTTAGTGRTTCACCTCCATACCCAGCTCCTGCGGTCTGGGAGGTCAAGGACGACAGTACATGGGTCCTGGCGCGCTTGGATGTCGTAAAAGCAGGAATTGCCAAAAAGTTGGAGGAATGGTAGTGACGTACAGCTGGGGAAACCATCGCCCCTGCCCTCACCCACCGCCCCGCTGCCGGCCGAGCTCCCCGGGCAGCTCCGAGGTTCTGCAAGGAGGAGCCGCGGGAAGAGCCACCGTGGGCAGCTCTGACCTCGGGAGGGCAGGAAAGCGGAAATGTTGAAGTAATTTTGCTCCATCTAACTTCAGCAGGAATCTGCTTCCCTGTCCCTTCTGTAGACCCGAGCCCAAGGCCCTGGGAAGCCAGATACAAGGTCCATTGAACTGGCAACTGAGCTAAACAAGAAGTTGCACATGATTAGGGCTTTGCTTGACTTAATGTGGCTTGGCTTCCTTTTTAATTAATAAATACTTAATTACATAGTTAATATTTTAATATTTCCTTTTAAAAACGTCTGATTTAATGGAGTTACTGCCAGCTATTTGTTTTGTATGACTTTTATGTTTATCTTCCTCCTTCATTTCTCGTTTCCCCCTCCAGCCCCTGCTCTAATCCCCGAAGCTCCTGGTTGATCTTTGCTGCTGGAAATCAGCAGCTGGGCTTTCAGCTGAAATGGAATCTGGCCCCTGGCACTGACATCCATCAGCCAAAGGTGCTAATGTGAGTTATTAGCACTCGGGTACTTCACCACAAATATACCAGCCCCTGGGGAGGAGAGGGGAGGTGAGATGCTGCCGGAGCTGCCTGGGGRGGGGAGGTGGGAGAGGAGCCGGGGTGGTGAGCGGGTACGGGGCTGGGGCCACCCCCAAGGTCATTCCCAAAGATGAGGAGAGCCCTGAGCCTGTGTTTGCCCTCCAGCCAAACCCTACCCGTGTGCACRACTTGTCTCAAGAGCAGCACAGGGGCGTCTGGCGGCACATGTGTACCCAGGCAAGGATGGAGAAGGGCCCCAGCAGTGCGGGTGAAGGGGAGGTGGATGTGACCCCCTGCAGTGGTGACGGCTCCGCACCTCCTCTCCTAAGCCCTTGGCTCCTTGCTCCAGCTCCTCTTGCTCCGGGGTGGTGCCCCCACCATGCCCCGCATGCGAGTGGGTGGGTGCATTGAGAAAGACACTGAATTAAAGCAACTTTGGCTTCCCGCACCCCCTCCCTCCCTCCCCAGGCAGGCCCCTGCCTCCCAACCAGCGCACCCGACCGGCAAAGCCCAGCTTCAGAGCAGTGYTCCCACGGCACGGGTGGGCTGAGCTGTGGGCCTGTGCCTCACCTGGGGTGGGATATCTCCTCCAGCCTCTCCGGGAGAGCACACGGTGGGGAAAGTGGGTGTTTCGCACTAATCTCCATGAGCAGATTGTTGGGATAATAAAACAAATAAACAGAAGAGTTATAGCCAAGGCACTCGGGGCACCATAAAACAGGCTAAAAGCAAATACAGCATCGTTAATCTATCATAAAATAACAGCCTCTTACGATCCTGAATGCATCAAAACGAACGGGAGACYGGCGAGGTTGCGATGCAACCAGGGACGTGTTGAATGCGAAGTAGGGCTGTAAGCGGCGGGGTGGGAACAAACCCCCACCCGCTGGCTGCCGGGTAAATCCGGATTCCGGGAACTCGGACCCTCCAGCCCAGGTGGGTTTAAAACCAGTAACACCAGTTTGGGCCAGAAAGAGAGTTGTGCTGCCCACACCTTTGTCTGGTGGTCTCCTTGCCTCCCATTGCCCGAGAACTGGGATATTCCCGGCAGGGCGGGCAATAGCAGAGGCCGGCCAGCTCGGTGCATGTTTGCTAATAAGGAACGTGAGCACAGCCCTAACGAGGGGCCAGAGACATCGGCGGGGTCCCCATGGCTGGGCAGGGGGGGCAGGGGTAGCAGGGGGTGACCCAAGTCCCCGGCAGGACACGAGCACTGCGGTGCTGGGGGGGTGCTGGGTCCCAAATCCCCGCGGTTGTGGCAGGGCCTCAGTCGTTCTGCCAGTGACACCGGAGGTGACGGGGCAGCGTGTCAGGAAAGAAGGAGATGAAACAAGTCAGGACGGAAACTTTACAGGATTCTTAAGTGCTCCGTCTTCCCCACTAATGAGGTTTCTGCACGCGCGAGGGCGAGAGAAGAAAACCCACCATGTGCTAATAAAGCCCCATGACTTTGCTGACTGGAGGCACTGGCGCTAATGAAGTCACCAGAGATTTGGGATTCCTTTGGCAGGTCTGACATTGTTCTGTATAACTGTTATTTTAATTCAGTCTGAGGAAACAACAATAAACATAAAAAAGCCACGCACGGGTGTGACATGCCCAGGCGGCAGCCCATCCCTCCGGTTTGCCCGGTGGCTGCAGAGCCCGGGTGGGCGATGGGTTTGGGAAGGGGGTTGAAASGAGCTCCTCGAGGGATGGGATGCTCAGGTCACCCATGGAGGAGCTCAGGTCACCCCAAAGCTGGGCTGCAAGCACCTCCCGGGTGCTCACCAGGGAAACACAAGCCCTGTCCCAGAGCAAGGAGATGCCCCGGGGCTGTACCCGGCTGTGCCGGGGCCCTGGGGGCACGTGGGCAGCGGGAGATCAAGTGCACGGAGAGGAGGGCAAGGACAGACAGATGGACAGCCACTTACCACGCTTGATTTCAAAGCATTTCATAAATGCCATATGCACACTCAGTGCAGCTGACGGAGAGCCATCCTTGGAGACAACTCCCAGCAAGGGCCGGTCGATAACCCTGCAGGTTGAAGGTTGTTTTCTGAAAGCAATGGCTTTATAGATACAGACAGATGTTTAAATATATACCCTAAACATATTAATATATTAGTAAGTTTATATTTAATATAGTAATATATTAAATAATATCCCTAAATATACCCATCCAGCCCATTTATATATATATATATATATATATATATATATATATATAAGCTCAGGGCCTTAGTCTGGCACTGACAGCAGTGGCTTTGGCAGAGACTATTTTTGGAAGCCTCACAAATGTCCACTGGGCCCCCCTATTTCTCACTGCAGCGTCTTTTATTTGAGCAGAGATGAGGAGGAGCCGCTTTGCCGCCCGGGAGCCGCCGGTGCCCGGCTGTCCTCGCTGTCACCTCGGCGGGCAGGAGGAGGAGTGGACAGACAGACGCCCCTCGGGGTCCTTCGGTGCCTCTTCTTAATTAGAAACCTTGTCTGTAAGTCTTACGTGCCTTTCAGCAGGGTTAGTCGGTCTCACCTGCTTAATCCTRGGAGATTATWTTCTGGTCTCTTTTTAAAAAAAWCCAACCACCCCAAACCCTTCGGTCTTCTTTCAATTCTTTTCATTTCACCTCATTTAATTCCTTGCCAGCTTAATGACTTGGTAGTAATGAATAAGATGAAAATTAGGGCTTAATAAGTGTTAAGAAAAGACAGTTTTCTTGCTGATGAAGGGAGTGCGCTGGTGGGAAAGCAGAGGCTGGGGAGAGCACAGAGGTAACCCCAAAGCTCTTCCTGACCTTGAGACGGCTGATGCCAACTCCGGGCTGTAGCCGGTGACAGTGACAGGCTGCAGCTGGGACCAGGGACSTGCCAGTCCTGGGAGAAGGATGCTGGAGGGAAATGGGAGGGGATGGACATGAGGAGGGGCTGGCACAGAGGACTCTGGGGGGGAGGTGACGGTGCCCAGCTCAGCATCCCAAACACCCCATTGCTTTCTGGCCAGGGCAGGGGCTGAGCCGGGGGTGCAGCTCTGTGCCGGTGAGCCCRGTGGGCTGGGAAAGCTCAAAGGCTGCAGCGATCCCCATGTTTGGGGAACCCTGCGCCCCAGCTGGGGAAGTGGCTTTGGCCCRTGAAGCCCTACAGCTTCTGGTGGGGTGGCACCCACCGGGTCTGCGGCCGGGGACCACAGAGCCCATCAAGGCAGCGGTAAATCCAGCCCCAGGGCTGCGGTTACGGGACAAAAACTGCTGTAATGTCACCATGCAAGTCACTGACCRGCCATCGAGTCTGCCTGCGGGGCCAAATTCTTCTCTGGTCACCTCTGTGCTGGCGTTACGCTGGGGTCAGCGTCTGGCCACAGATGGCATCRAACTGGTAGAAACATAATATTGCACCCGCGCTCCGTTTGCCGGGGAGGTGCCTCCGACAGCGCCCGTCTTCCCCGGGGCACAGCCCGGCACCGGTGGGTGGGTGGGATGGTGCTTTTTGCTGACTCAGCTGGAGCGAGGAACCTGCTGACTCAGCAGAGCAGGTGCTGCCAGGAGCCGCTGTGTAACGCCGGCAGGACCCGGAGCAGCCGATGGTTACCGGTACCCGAGCACTGCAGGCGTGAGCGTGGCCCTCGGCGCAGGCTGTGCCGGCGAGGACGCCGGGATACGTGATCAGGTCAGCCCCGGCCTCTCCCRCGGGCGCAGCTGATGACAGGCCAGCCGGCCGCTCACGCTGCATCAGCTGGGTCTGGACGTATGCTCTAATTAACAATAAAATTGGGACTGACAGGTAGGTCAGGAGAAAAAAGGTGCAGAACTAACTGACCTGTCAGAAAACGTGTCCAACAAGATTCGCTCCCCCCCGCCGCACATCCAGCCCCTCCGTAACGCAAACGCCCCCCCCGCCGCCCCCGCCCAAACGCGGGGCGAACGCCGCCGGCGAGCCTGAGCTCCGGGCGCTGGCGCGGCCGCACCGCGGGCGATACTGATGGGTTCCTAATGGGCCCCGGAGCTGTCTCCATCTCTGCTGCCGGCTGCGTTATTCGAGCGAGCGGCTCCTCGATCACCTCGTTTGCGGGACCCCCGGCCGTCCCCTGCGCCCGATCTCTTTCCGGTGCCGCCAGCGCTTTTTCCTCCCAGAGACTGGTTTGCTCCTTCTGGTCCCAGGCGCTGTCACTTCAGACATACTGGTCATTTTTAAGTGCATTTCTTGCTCTTTTGATCCTTATTTTACTTCCCTTGGAGTAACTGGGCATGACCAAGTGAGAATACCGGATCCGAGCCCCGGTTAACTCATCTGCGTGGATCCGCAGAGGGCTCTGAGCGCAGCCCGGGTTAATTTGGGGCAGGGCTGTTTTGGAGAGAGGGTTTTGCCCAAAGCAAAAGCATAAATCCCAGTACCTCTAATTAACCCAACGAGCCTGCCGGGTGGCAATGCCGGCAGTCCTGGCTGGGGCCGAGGAACGGGTCCGGCGCTGCCACCGTCCCTGCTTCGCTTGGCTGAGCGGGGCCGTGCCGAGAGCTGTGCATCGCCGCGAGGCCGCGGAGGAGCGGTTTGGGCTCAGCGTAAGAGCGTTTCCCATTAAAGCCGTGCGCTGGGGGACCGGCGTGGATGCACATCCGTACACCCACGCTGGGACCGTGCAACATCACACACATGCAACTTTAATTCCAGCCTTTCCAGATGCAACAAGACACTGAAACCCAACAACCGCGAAGCGTGGGCAGGGTTTGCAGGCAGCGGAGCCGCCCTCCCATCRCCGCCTCCTTTTCCAGGTGCAGAAGGAAGGATTTGGGCAACACAGGGGGGATTTCAATTCCCCTTTGCAAGGAAGAGAGGCTTTCCCGGTGCAAGGACTAGAGGCGGTTAAATGGGTTTTCCCATGTAGCGGTCAGCCAAGCTGCTGAAATCCTTACCCAAGGATGATGCAGGTGTTAAAAAACCTCACGTAGRCTGAAGAGGAGAGTGGATGAGGAGCTCAAAGAGATGGGGGCAAACCACACCAGGCTCAGGAAATTCCCTGAGCCAAAACCAGTTGACACTAAAAAACTACTAGAGGGCTCAAACACAAAATATTATGGRGGATCAAACACCCTGACCTGTTCCTGCTCGCTCTTGTGCACCTGCTTATGGCTACTATGGGAGACAGGAGCCCTAAAAACCACTAAAAAGCCACTATTTTGTGGCAGGCACCTCCAGCAAACCCCAGCGGGGAGGACCGCGTGGGAAACCCCGGCCAGGCGAGCYGGCGCGGTGGAGCGGCTGGAGGCGGCGGTGGGAGCTGTGCCGGGCTGGTGGGCGCCCGCCGCCGCGCACCCGGGCTGGGCGATGAGGGGGTGGGTGCCTCTATTTCGAGGGGAGTGCGTCAYGCTGGGAAAATAACTGATTTAGATRGGGAAATTTATTCCTGCTGGCACTGTGTACTATAGATCCATAAATAATCAGCCCTTAAAAGCAATTGCCTCAACTAAATCAGGGAGGCACGTAAACATCCCAAAGCTGCATGACTAATAAGGGGAAATTATATTGTGGAAGAGATTTCGCTACTCGCCTTCACGTCCACGCGGCAGAGGCCGTCCTGGAGAGCCTCTCCCCATCGCTCCAAAGGCGGCGGYGCAGACGGCAGTGGTGTGAAAGCTCCCGAAAGCTTCGTGCTGGCCGAGGTGCCCCCACGGCAGGGAGGGCTGGGAGCAAACAGTCCTGTTTCACCGGCCATGGAGGAAACAGGAGGGAAGGGGAAAGCAAGCGCTGCTCTTCTTGCAGGAAAAAGGCAATGATCGAGGAGGGGATCTGGGATCTGTCCCACCAACGTTTTCCTTGTGCATCCCCTGGGTGCTGCAGCGTGTGCAGGAGGGGCTGTGTCCGTCCCTCCAAGCACCTCCACGCACGAGGCTCTGCCAGACCAGCAGCAGCAGAGAAACCCCCCGAAACCTCTTACCTTCCTAGTGTCCCCTTGGAGAAAGCTCTGCTTGGGCAGCGCTGGCGTTTTCCCAATGTCCTGAGAGATGACGTGCCCCATGGGGGAGGAATGGACCTGCACGTGGGACATCTCCTGCGAGGAAGGTGCTGGGGCTGCCGCCGAGAGGGATACGGGAATTGCCGGGGCGGACACGAGGGTGCACGTGGGCATGCACAAAATGCCGCATCTGTGAGACCCCGTCGACGGCACGGAGGTGAGCAGGGAGGGGCCTTCCCCCTGCCCGGGGGTCTGGGTGCTGCAGCATCCCCATCCCCTCCACCTGGCCCAGAGCCCCGACCCACTGCTGCCAGCAAGCTTTTATTCATTACCAGACCAGAGAGCAGCACTTGGATTCAAAAGGATGCTCCAATCCCCCAACCTTCTTTTTAATTTTTATTTATATTTTTTTTTTTTATATTTTTTTTTTTATTATAAGCCCTGTAAATCTCCCCCAAGCCTGGTCCCGCTGTGACAAGCGGCTTCAAAGAGCCCCTCCACATTAAAATCAGATGCTGCTCCCGCACAGCCCGAGATCAGGAACACCTGCAGTGGGGATCGATTGCCTGATTAAGGGRAATTGATTGCCCCAGCCTCATTAGCATATCGTTAGTGCCGACCCCGTGGCTGGCCCCGCTCGAGCAGGCCGTGACCTGGATGGATTAAAAAGCGCAGTGCGCCGAGGAGGGATGGGAAATCAGTAAACAGGAGAGGAGGAGGCGAAAACCCCGGTCGATAACATCCACCTCATTACCCCACTGAGGCTTCGAGAGCTCGACACCCATCGGCCCCGGGGGATGCAGCTCCTGGTCCCCTGCCCATAGCGGAGCATCCCCCGTGGGGACCATGGAGGGTTTCTTTGGGAGCTCCAGCCCTTTTGAACGTTGACTAACAGGGTTTTTTTTTAGTGCCGTGAGTCAGTAGCCCCATATAGGATTTCCATCTGCGCTGTGCAAGGCCTTGCCAGACTGTGTTTTAGGACTCCATCCAAATGAAGCTGAAGAACTAGTTGGGTTTGATTTGTTGGGGTGGTGGGGTTTTTTTTTTTTCCTTCCTAAGTTTTGCACACAAAAGAAGGGGAGAGGAGCCCGGGCTGTTCCCGAGGCCCCGTCCAGCCTGAACCTCCCCAGGACCCACCTCGCGGGCGACTTACCCGAGGTCAGAAGGCAACGTGCAGCAACGAGCCCGGTCCAGCCCAGTCCCAAACGGGCGGTGGGTTGCACCAAGGGGATGGRGAGCCCCCAGTGTCTGCCTTTGCAGGAAAATCTGGGTTTGTCCTGAARATCTGGGCTGCGGCAGGTCGCAGCTCTGCTCTCGGCATCCGAGGGGACGCGGAAYGTATTTCAGTTTGATCAAAGGACCACGGACTCTGGGAGGGGGTGGAAGAGCAGCTTCATCCAGAGACCTGGGATAGCAGCTGCCCAATGCTCCGGGGTGGCATTCATCCCGAGCAAAGCTCCAGCCCCAYCCCTGGAAGCACCTTGGTCCCTTCCCGAGACTTTCGGACTCTTTTCTGGACCATTTTGCAGAGGAGCCCCTGTGCACCCTCAGCTTTCACGTGGAGAAGCGATTCCCAGCCCCCGGGAGGGCAGGAGCATTAGAAATGCAATCAAACACGCAGCACCAGCCCTAATATTTGACTGCAAGCTAATGAAATCCTGGCATTGAGCAGGAGCACACCGGGCATTTTTCCAAGGCCCCGTGAAACGCCCGGGGCCGTTCAGGAGGAGTCAGTGCCAGCAGCCAGCTGGGGCGACCCAGCGGGGACGGGAGGCCCGGAGATGTCACAGCCACGTATGCAAGAGCGGGATTGTTGGGAAAGTCTGTTCTCAGACACCCTTTGAACATCCAGGATCAGTCCCCTCCTATTTTTTTGTCTTAAAAATCTGATGGGCAGTGAGAGTTASGAGGAGCCGGGATGCTCGAGGACCCACGGGTGCAGCACGGGTGACCTTGCGCAGGGCAGTTGTCCCCAGGAGGTGGCATTCAGGCACGGAGACCCAGTGCCCATC
This sequence comes from Oceanodroma leucorhoa, assembly GCA_030449065.1. Taxonomy (NCBI): domain Eukaryota; kingdom Metazoa; phylum Chordata; class Aves; order Procellariiformes; genus Oceanodroma; species Oceanodroma leucorhoa. The sequence goes on along the minus strand of JASVER010000051.1, from coordinate 62,478 downwards.
TCGGGTGACCACACCAGGAACCAGCATGGGCTGGACAACGCGGGGAGCATGTGGGGTCCCCCTGCCCTTGCTGTGCTGGGGGGACRTGGGGATCCCGCCTTCACCACCGTGCCTTCCCCGTCTGCAGGACGGAGGTGCCTGTGTCGGACTGACAGCACCGTGGGGGTTGTTCAGGTTTATGATGCGTTTTCAAAGTAAAAGGTGCTACCAGCAAATAAATTCTGGTTTTCCCAAATAATCAGCGCAGATTTGGCAGAAAAGGAGTTTCCTTGCTTCCTCGCTGCCATTTGGGACGTTGCTGCAGTGAAGCTGCCGGCTCCAGCCTCGGATGCAGCGGTATTCCCACACGGGATGAAGTCCTCCACGTCGATGCTGTCCATCAGCTCTCATTACGGTTCGTTTTCTACGTTGGGTGAATTATTGTGGAAGACTCCTTGCCGGCAGGCCACGTTCAGCCCTTTGCCAGATACTCTAACACAGCAAATTAATTAGCAGCGATGTGATAACTACCCGCGAATCTCCTAACTAATTGCACCGCAGTGCTCCAGCGAGGAGCATTCGATTTCCTATCGATTAATGAAACGCGTTTCCCCCTTTCACAAGATATCTCCTTTCCCACTGGCTTTGTGCCACCAGTTTTGAAGAGGAATAACTTGACCGAGGAAGAGCCGGAGCACAGGAATCCATCTACGGGATGGATGCGGCAGCCGGTGGTCGTCACCCCGGCGCTTGCAGCAGTAGCAGGGGGAGAGGAGAGCACCCAGGGACGGCGCGCAGCATCCCTCAGCTCCGACAGGTACCCCAGGAGATGTGGGACGGAGCCCTGCTCCCTCCCGCTTTTTGGCTGTCGAGCCCCGAGGAGGCACCTCGGAGGCAYCCCGGTCGCGCAGCTGCCGTGGAGGTGGCACAGAGCGATGCTGCACAGAGCCCGGGGGTACGGCTCCGAGACAAGGTGCTCCCTTTGCCCCTCTGCAGTGGGACAGAGCGGGAGGCTGCTCCGCTCTTCACCTGATTAACAGGCACCGTGTTTCAAGCAGCTTTTTCCAAGAAAAAAAACCTTCCCGAGCTTTCTCTGTGTTTTTCCAACGGCAAGAAAGGCGAGCGTCCCCGCTCCCCTCCGGCGCCGGAGGAGCCTCGTCCCACTCGGCGCCGGGCTCCACCGCCCCTGAAATGGAAACGAGTAAGCAGGATTCATCTGAATTACAGTGACCCTTCCAACCCCAGCGCTTTACAGGAATGATTAGACATTATTTTATGAATAAGTAATGTCTCGCCRCAGATTTCCACCTGTTCTGAGCGTCTCCCTGTGATCTCTGTGGCTTTCAGAAAGGGAGTTGGAAACAGAAATCTATTTTGCAGGCAGCAGAGATGTTTGAAGCCTCCTTCATCCCGCATTTCAAGTGTTTATCTCCTTCTCTCGGCGCAGGTGTGCCTCCGTCGTGGCAGGCGGGTGTGACTGTGCAGATCAAGCTCTTGGCGTAAAAAGTTTTCGCCGCTGTGGGTCCACTCCCGGTCCAAAGGAAAAGTTGTCGTGAACATCGTTAAGCCACCACAGAAAGAAACGAAACCAACTAAATTGAGTTGGCAGCTGGATCCCAGAGACTGATTAATTAATTGACTGATGAACCATCCACGTGTCCAACGTGGGCAGTTTCTGCGTCGCTGTGCTCGCCAGCGAGGGGGACCCGGGGTCTGCAGGAAGGTGCCGGGATGGCAGACGGACGCACTCGCCGCGCTGCAGAGGGGAAGGCAGAAAAACCCTCGTGGGCTCGGCACGGTAGAGAGAAATTACTGTGGTTTAAATATCTTCCTTCTCCTCTATGTAACAGGCCAAGAATTGAATGGCAGGAATTGCTTCACTGTCCCCTACCACCTGCGCCTACCCAGCAAAGGGCAGAGTTATAAAAACCTCTGTGGTCTTCAGGAAAGAAAAGAAAGAAAAAAAATCCCCCCCCCCAAGCTTCCTCTTTCCTTTCCTTGTCAAAATAAGCAAATGAAAAAAATACTGAAAATGTTTCGCCACCAACACTGATGTCTCACGCTTAGGTGTTCCACCTCCTTATGAAATTAGTGTGGCCAAATTTAGTTATTTCAACATCATTTCAAAACAAAGAGTCCAGACACTCCATTTTTTAAGCATTATGAAGAAACATTTTGACACAAAACCCAACCCCCCATTCATCAACTCCTCATCTAATTCAGCACAAGTTCATGAATAATTTCCATCAGCCTGAAACCGCTTATCACGGATAAGACTTAGCCCAAAGTGCCCGTATCGGTGTGGGCATCCTCTCCCCTCTCGGGAGACGCAGCAGCGAGATGCCCATCAGCTCCTGGGAGCCGAGGACCTGCAGGACTTGCTGGGAAAGGTGACCCCAAAGTCCCTGCGAATCTTCTCCTGGGTCCAACGTGCAACAGAGTTGATCCCGTCTTCTTGCTCTACAGCGAACGAATGAAAATCTGGACGAGTTGGGTGAAGTGGTGCAAAACCTCCCAACACACCTTCCTCCCTGCAACGTGGGAATATCCCAATAAATGTTTTCCACTGGTTTTGCTGTTCTGGCAAACACGAGCTGTTTGGAGCCACAAAGAAAATCCCACCCTGGAGCAAAAGCCACGAAACAGGGGCCTGTGGAGCCAGCGAGGGTTCAGCCCCAACCCCAGCCCCTTCCCGGGGCAGAGCGAGGGTCTGTCCCTGCACCCCTGGAGAAGACCTCGGCCACGCTGGGCTGGACACATCTCTGGTTTCGGCTCTTCTCTCTCCACGGGGCTGCAGAAGCCCCCAGCTCTGCCTCGCCCGGCTGCAAACCCCGCTCACTGGAAAGGGGCTTTTTGGGCTCAGAGAGCAGCACTTTKGGGGGCAGAAAGGCAAAGAGCTCCCATCTCGCCTCCCTCCTCCTCCCCACGGCAGGCTGATGGCAGCAGAGGTGCATGCAGCCCTTTCAGATGGCTTCACACATACCTCAGCAGTGCAGGGGCTGCCTCTTGTTCTCRTTTTCCTTGAATAAACTTCGCTACAGCAAAGATTTTTTTGCACTGATTTGTATTAGCATTAGCAGGTCCCCCCCAAACTCGGATGCAGCTGCAGGATGCCTCCACCACCGCCTGCCTCCACCACCGCCGCCAGCCCAGGAATCCGAGGCTACAACTTCTGGCTGACTTGCAACGGAATATTTTTATCATTTTTATCATTAAGTTTTCGTTATGAAATCTTTTGAACCACGTTTGCCCTTCCTGGGATCTCCTGGAGCCAGCGCGTGGGTGTTCAGTGCGGTTTTAGGGCACCCAGCTTCGCAGCGAGCGTCGGTCAGCGGGGTTAAGCTGGAAGCTCTTCTCCTTACAACATTCGCAGCTTTGCACAGTTGATTTTAAGCGGTTGCTAGAGATCCAGCTAACAAATGTTACCCAGATAACCCGGAAAACATTAAAGCACCCGTGTGTTGTCACAGGGGTTTAGCCCAGGGGCCGGGGGCAGTTTTGGCAGCCTGGGCTGGCCCTTCGGGCAGCTGGGCAGATGCTCCCCAGGGGTTTGCGGTCCAGCAGCCCCAACCATCCCCTCTCCCACCCGTGCCGCCGTGCACAGAGCTGCTCCCACCCTCGTTTTCCAAGGGGATCCGTGTGCTGCCCATCGGGAGCAGRCGGCAGCGGAGGAGCTGTGCTGCAGCCTCAGTTCCCAGGTCRGTGAGGCAGAAATTGAGGAGTTATTCAGACCCCCTGAACTTCAGGGCTTGGAGCACATGGGCTTTGCAGATGCCAGCGGTCAGAGGTGGCTCTGAGGTGCTCCACGGGCAGAYGTGAGCAAGGGATGCCCTTGGGAAGCATTTCCCTGCAGGCAGAGGTTACAGTTTCACCCAGCGCTGAGGCATCAGACCAGCTTGGCTGCTGGAGCCATCCACTCGCGGTGGGATGCTGCCTCTGCCACAGCCACCTGCCGAGAGCCAGAGCAACAGAACAGGCCTGTGTGGGGAAAAAAAAAAAAAAAAAAAAGAAGAAGAAAAAGGAGATTAAAAATTATAAACGGCAACAGACAACAACAACAACAAAATATACAGCTTTCTCTTCAAACTGTTCTTTTAGTCCCAACAGCGTCTGCTGTGCAGAGCTCATGTCTCCAAATTCACAGCGGCTTCAAAAAAAAAAAGCTCATGAATTATTTATCCCCGCTCAGATCAATCCTTCAGCGTGCTGTCAGTGAGGAATCAAAGCCCCAACAAGGCAGGCAGGGAGGAGGCAGCTTCCAACCCGCCCGAGCGGCCGGCACGGCCGGCGGCTCACGTGCTGCACCTCGCCCCCTTCCCTCCCTGTCCCCATCCCGGTCCCATCCCTGTCCCCAGCCCCATCCCTGTCCCCATCCCTGTCCCCGTGTGGCCGTGGTGCCTGTGCCAGCAGGAGCCCCCCTCTCCCACACCCCATTTCCGAGCTCCTTCCAAGATCCTGCTTATTAATAATTGGTGGCAGAAGCTTATTTTAAGGCACGTAGGTCACCCTGTTCCCAGGAAGGCTTCTGCCCCTCACCCCCAAATCCAGCCTATTTCCCCCAGCACAGCGTTAATCGAGGGCGCTTCATTCCCGGCTCTGCCTTGCCCACGGTGACTCCATCTCCTGCCTGCAGCCTCTAAAACTCTTAAAATCCCAACACCCGCCTCCCCGMCGGCTCTTTCCCCCTGCAAAGTGACGGGGAAGTTAGAAAAGAGCGATTGCAGCAGCCRAGGGAGGGAACCGGCCCCGGCCCCATCCCTGCCGTCCCCCGACTCCTTGGGGCTCTGCGGGTGTCTTTGTGGAGGAGAGCAGAGGATCGGGGCACACAGGGACTGGAAAAATACTGCTCGTCCCCCCCGTCTGGTTTGGAGCAGAGTCGAGGGTGGGATGGAGAGAGGAAACGTTCCAGCTTATTTTTCTCTTTGCTTTTCAGAGGAAAAATCTAGCCTTGCAAAGAGAGATGGGCAACCGCCCCGCAGGCAGGGATGCTCCAGGCTTCGAACTGTGCCCGGGAGCACTTCCAGCACGTGGAGGCCGGGCTCTTCTCTCGCCGCCCCGGCGAGGCCCCGGTGGGCTGGATCCCGCGGGAGGGTCGCAGGGGGAGCGGCGCGAGGCGATGCTGGTGCCGGGGTGGTGGGGGCAGGACGGCAGAGCCGCTCGYGAACCCGCAGCCCAACGCCCCGCAGCAAAGCGCCCCAATGCGCTAACTCGGTGCCTTGCCCGGTTGCTTTGGAGATAGGCGAGAGCTTCACTGGAGGAAAGCATCCCTCCMCGCCATCATTTCTGAATTTCAGGTCATTTTACATCTCTACTGACAGCAGCCAAGAGCCCAGCGCAGTGTCTGCTCCCAGAACTGCTCCCTTTCCCATGAGCTCCACCAACCAGCCCTAATTCTCCTGTGGGCCCCCAAAACCCTGCCCTATTCCAAGGTGAACACCTCTCCTCCTGAAAGCTCTGGTTTTGGTCTCCCTGTCTTCCCCACCCCAAGCCTTGTGCTGTCAGAGCATCGGTCTCAATCTCCTTCCTACAGCATCTCTCCTCCTAGAGCATCTCCCTTTCCTTGGGTGGATGCAACGCTGCTTAATTAGTTGCTGCAAAGCGCCGGGTCTGTCGTTAACCACCCTCCTGCTCTCAGTCCGCAGCATGTTTTGCGATGCCGCTGCAGCTCCGCTTCTGCAAAGCCCAACCGCAGCTCGGCAGCTGGAGAGAAAGGCAGGAGCAGGCGCGGGAGCCGGCTGCACCCAGACCCCGTCCTCTGCCATGCCCGGGGTCCCCCACGAGTTTGCCTTCGCACAAGCCCGCTGGCAGGCAACTTGCTGCCAAAAAAAACAGACAAACTGCATTTCCCGCTGCCTTAACCTGCCCGTACCCCACCGAGCAGGGGGTGGTGGGTGCACGGGGCTCAGCTCTTCTGCTGGTGCTGCCCCAGCTCCCCCCCGCCCCACTGTCCCCAGCCGACASCCCCGCGATGCTCCGGGAGAGCATCCAGCGCAGCCCTGAATTCCCGCAGCACCTTCCCTGGTGCAAAGCCATTTATCACCGCATACGAACAGCTTGCTCGCTAAAGGCCACGCCATGACAAAACGCCAATAGGGGTATTTACATTCAATATGTCCCGCTAATCTGGCCTTCAGAAAGCGTCTGCTGAATCTGTCCTTTCATTCCTGGGCATCACCTTTTTAATCAGTCTCTCGTTACTGATCACAGATTGATTTCAGTTCCAGTAGCCAATAGGTTTTCCTTTTAATTTTCACCATCACAATTAATTAAAGCAAGGTGGGTCCGACCCCATCAAATCATATCAAAGTCTGTCTAAGCCCCAGGTGAGTGAAAACACCAGCATAAATTATTGATTAATCTTTGTTCAGATGAATCTATCACTGCCTTTCCCTGGGCAGCACGAGGACGGAGCTCGCGAGATGTTTGTCTCGTGGCAGCTGTTTTGCGGCTGCTCAGGGCACGACGGTGCCTCCAGCCGGGGAGACATGGCGAAAACCTCCTCCCCRAGAGCATCGCGTCCCTCGCCCCCTTCTCCCAACAAATCCCAGCCCAGGGACACGGTGGGTGCCGGCTTCACCCTGGGAGACGTTGCTGAACTTCCAGAGCTTGTTATCCTCTGGGAGAGGGATGCAAACCGTAGAGAGAAGCGGGATTAAAAAAAAATAATCCCTGTTTCTGCACAAAGCCCAGACTAAAGGCCTTGGGCTGGAAGCAGGAGTGGTTTTCCCCCTGTCTGGGAGGCCCTGGAGCTGAAGGGTGCTCGGGGCAGGGAAACCCTTCTCCCCTGCCCGTCCGTCGCCGCTGCAGCAGATTTCCAAGTGATCAATGGAAACCACCTCAAAGCTTGTACCTGGAGGCGGTTTTATGCCAGCGTGCAGAGGAGATGAGGACCGACAAGGGGTGCCTGTGATGGGGAGAGGAAGCCAAGCAGACACGAAGGTGCCCGCTGCCGCTCAGCCAGCCGGCGCCGGCGCGGTTTGCCCGGGGTGAGGACTGCCGGCGCCAGCCTCGAGCCGGGAGGGTTTTCTTTCCCTCCCAGGCTGGGCGAGAACCTGAGCACAGAAATGATCCAGAAATGCTAAAAAGCAGCAGAGCCTTGGAGCGCCCAAGAGGTCCTCTGCGGCTCGGCCGGAGCCGGCTCCTCCGGCACTGCAGCAACCCAAACCCGGAGAGCAAACACGCCTTTCGGATTATGAATAAAGATCGAGGCGAGGCGTCCCTCCCGCTCCTGCCAGCAGCCGGCTCTCCTGCCTGAATACTAATTGCTAGTCTRAGCTGAGACCACTTAAACACAGCTTTGGGGCCAGGGTCTGGAAGAGGCAATGATGTATTTGCACCATTTGGGGAAAAACAGGTGGCTTTGCTGGGTCCAGAAAACTTCTGTTCTTGGAATAAACTTTGCTGCCAAAACCTGAGAGGGGTTGAAGGGCTGGATAGAAATAGCTGGAGACTGGGGAGGGATTGCCAACAGCATCGGATCAGCTTGTGAGTCAGCAGCATTAGCTCTCACCTCAACAAGCAATCTGCAAATTGTGCAAATCTGCTTTTCACAGTTCACCTCACCTGCTAAATGGCCTCAGATTTACAGCTTGGGTGTTCACACTCAAAAATGACTGAGTTAATGAAGAAGTGGAAGGGAGGGGGGTGGAAATTAAAACAAACACGCAAGAGTTTGGGTTTCATTTGAGGAGATGGCAGCAGCAYGAGGGTTTATGCCACACGATGCTCGGCTGAGCTCGTTTTGCAATTACATCCCCTGAAACACCTGAGACCGGTTCCCGAGCCGGGCATCCCYTTTCCTTCCCTATTTTTCCACCTGCTTGCTGCAGCTGCAGCTCCCGCCTGAAGCCCTTGCCATGCAGGGGGACTCTTTGATCAGGTAAAGGTTTCCAATCCTTCTGGATTAAAATCCTCCCGCCATCAAACGCAAACCGGACAAGGGGATCAGTCTATGCAAGGAGRAGATGAAAGGTGCCGTGTTTCCCCTCCCTTTGTAAAGTGGCGAGATCAATACCGAGTTTCCACTGGGATAAAAGAGCCAGCTCGGCTGYGGGGGAAATTGCCTGGGAAGGAGGAGGCAGGAGGAGAACGAGTCGGTGGAAAGAGCCACCCCAGGGTTTACCTTTAAAGTATATTTAGCAYCGAGCTCGGGAGAAAAAGCTGCAACGGAATAGTTCAGAGCAGGACGAGTAGAGGACATCCGCGTGTCGTGGAGTTACCTTTGTGCAAAGGTCCTCAAAGCAGCGCTGGGAAACGAAGAGGGAGCTAAGGAGAGGAGGGAGGGTTGCGGCGAGTTCGGCTGCTTCTCGCGCTGAGCTTCTTGAAAGCGTGTGAAAGGAGGACGGTGGCTTTAAAGCKTCTCTCGGGGCCTCACCCCTTGGCTTTTAGATCTTTAAAAGAAAATCTATCAGCTCTTCACACAGGGCTGTGTGTGGGAAGGTACCCGTTAGTCCCACATGTCTGATATCTCCGTGTTCAGAAACCCTGCCGCGCTTGGTAATCTTCAGCATTTCATGGAGCTGAGCCACCACTTGGCCCCGTCAGTGCCGTCCTGGCCCCGAGGTTGAACCACCASCTCTGAGCAAAACCCAAGTGCCCACGCTTTGCTGCAGGGCAGGTTTAATGCCAATCCCTGCCTCAGGGGCTTTTCCATGGGCACAGGCGGTCGGTCACCTTTTCCCACAGAAACTGGGAACGTCAATCCCATTACAATCCTTAATTCAAATGGTGTTTGCTCTCTTTCCAGATAATGTCATCTTAATGTTCTCCAACTGGCTACTATTAATCTTGCACCGCAGACGGACAGATCATTATGAATGGGGGGAGCGGGGGGATCTGTAGCACAGATTGATCAAGCAAAAGTGATGTGATTTATGTCTATATTACACCACATATTAGGATATTTCTATAAGCTGGTCCCTGAGCAAATACAAGTACGTGCCCCACACACAACGGCATTCTTTCTTTAACTAGCTGTGTAAACACAATGTGGAGACACTTAACGGGATATAATTAAATCCTGGTGGGAGAAACACCTTCCTACAAACAGTGGTTGGAAAAGAGGACAGTCCAGCGCACCTCCAGCCTGTACTGGGGACCTGCCACCTCCCCTGCCCCAGTGCTGCACATGGGGCTGTCGGGTCTCCCCACGGAGTGACCCCCCCCCCCCCATCCCTCTTCTTGAGGTCTGGACCCCCCTTCCCTCTCTCTCCCCCCCAGCAATACCAGGCTTCTTTTCCTCTTCCCACGCAATGCAGCTGTGAGATGGAGCATCACACAGTTCAGCCCTTCCCACCCAGCACCYCTAATCCCAGACCCCACGGACGCCCCTCGGAGCACGCCGCCTCGCCAGCGTCCCTGCGCTGTCCCAGAGCTCCCAGGCACAACCCCCCGTGCCGAGCCTGGGTCCTCCGGCACGTCCCGCGCTCAGAGACCGCAGATGACACCCACGGAGGTGTTACTAAATCAACAGTGGGATCCAGGCTCTTTGCCCAGACCCATCTCCGACCTCTTATTGCCTCAGGGGTTCACAGATGCCTACCCAACAAGCTACCTCTATTTTATTCAGCCTGATAAAGCATCTCCGCTTGTCCTAGAGCTTCACCTCATGAGGTTTAACAGCTGCTGCATTCCCTCCCAGAGATCCTTGCATTGCTGCACCCTGGGACCCGTCCAAGATCTGTCGAAGCCAGTGGAAAACTCCCATTGACATCAATCAATCCAAGATTAAAAAGGGTTTGTAAAGCCTGTGATACCTCAGGGATGAAAGATTAAAATATAACTATTTTCAAAATTTACATTTTAAAGAAATCTGATTTTCTATGGCCAATAAAAAACSAGCATTGCCTGTTGTAGTGAAAATCAGGAGATCGTTCTCGTCCTACAGACAGAGCACAGGGGGAAAGCTGCCGAAATCTAAGCACAGACTTGGAGGACGGAGCAAAGCCYGTGTGCCAAAACCCACTTCTGAACTCATGTTGAAGAACGCTGCAAGCCAGGAGATTCTTCTCAGCACTGATGGCCTTGAGTGCAATAAGAAATAATAGCAAATAAACCTTATTTTTTGCAGCTTCCTTGAAATAATGGAGGAAGAGGACAAAATGCCAGGTAGCCGAATGTGTAAGTTATTTCTTTGGAATAGGAGCCTAGAAAGGAACAGTTTTATCTAAAGCTGCTAAAACAATGAAATTAAAATGGCATTAAAATAGACCAAAAGCATGTTACTCTGTGCTAACAGTCTTTCAAGAGAAAATTTTGGTTGGCAGCACCAATTTAAAATGCACCTTACAAATCACCGACTTCGTTTTGTGTGTGGTGGTGGTTTTTTTTTTAAATTTAATTACTTTGCCTTCTGAATGCCCTTTAAAAGCTTTACTTTTTCCAAGCAGTTTTCACACAGTGCTTGCGCAGAGCTCTTACGGCACTATACTTGGGAAAAGCCAAGTAAATCCACTTTTAATCTCAACAGCTGAAGGTGTTACTTTTTGTTTATATCACCACTATTTAATGATAAATATTTTCAGTGCTTCTGATAACCTGGGTGAGGGCATATCGATTTCTCTACCTTATGTTATAAGGTGGCTTGTGTTAAAAAAGAGATAACTCAGCTCTTTTCTAGTTCRGAGCCTGCTAGGAAAAGGCCAGTGTTTGACTGCTTTTTAAGTAGTGGTGAACCATCCCCCCTCCCCCACCCCCAAGAAAACCCTTTATAAATGTTCTTAGGTGAAAAATAAATACTAACCTTTCTGCTGAATTTTGCAAATTAACAACCATTAACAGTAAAACAGCCAAAAAGAGGATTATTAACAGCAGCAAACAAATCGGTTTGGAAACTGAGATGTCRAACACGGGGCTATACCCAAGGATTAGAGGTAAATTTACAAAGAAAAGGTAAAGTTTTACAGCCTCTTGAGCAAGTATAGGAGTTTCTTTCTTGCAGAGGGCAGAATCCCCTGCACGCTGGCAAACTCTACTGGTATCAGCTGCAACGGTATCTGAGAGCTCACCTCTGATTTCCCAATACAATTAACACAGTTGTCAGCAGAGTTTGAACAGGACTTTTCTTCCTTACYGATCACCCACTGCTCCTTTAAGGATGGGGAAAAAAAGTCATATCGCAGTAATTTTAAATGTTTCATAGCACAGCTTCTCCAGTCTCTTACAACAGCAATTTGCAGTTTTAATTTCATGCATRTCTGTAATTATGTGAGCATAGCGAGGTGCTCAGTAAAAAAAAAAAGAAAAATCTTAAGAGCTTAACAGCTTTACTTTTTGGCGTGTTTTGTTAAATACTCTCAGTCTAATTTCCCCATGTTTTTCAGTAGGAGAAAAATATTTAATACAAAGAATCTAATTTGACTGTGATCTTCCACGGCTGTTGCCTCAAAACCACGTGCAGCGGTGGAAATGGAATTGAGTGGGAGGGTAAGACCATGAGCACGTCGTACATCAGCATCAATCGCTGCTCTCTGTGGTCACAGGGGGGGAACTGTCATCCAAAACTCAGAGGTGAATTCACACCGCGCCTGAGCAGGACAGACCTTTACGCGAAGGAGCGGTACGGTTCCTCTCCCTTCCCTTAGCTGGGGGCACATYTGAGTCAGAAAAACAGGTTTTGGGAAATTTAGGAAGAAGGGTTTTGGAAGTGCGTGAGTGTTTCATCAGAACAGCCACCTCTTGGCTCAGGAAGAATTTATCACGAGAGCAGGATTTATACAAGAGCTGGGTAAAAAACTCAGAGAAAGAAAACAAAACGTAATTAAGCCTCGTGTTAAGGTCCTGKTTTAGCAATTCTTGCTCAAATCCAGCATTTGGAGACCTCCCCTGCCCCCGGCTCGGGCTGGACAGGCTCTTTCATCCCTGCCCGGGGAGCAGCATCCAGCGGGATGCAGACAACAACCAGCCCCTCGGCAGAGGTTCCCCGAGTTGCCATTCTCATCTGACATTTCGCTTTSCTTCAGGTCCCCCGGCGGGTTCCAGCCTCTTCAGCTATAGGAACCGACGACTGGCTGACTTTTTCATCTAGCAGAAAAGAACGGTGCCCGCAGGTCACCCCTCCCTGGAGCTGCTCTATAGATTGTTCTGAACCAAGGGGAAGCCACAGCCCCATTGTCACCCCTGAGCCCTGGCTGATGGAACTTCAGCGCCTTTAAGAAAAGGCTCCTGCTTTCTTCACAGCATTTTAAAGAGGGACCGTCAACAGTAGCGAGGCTATAAGGAAAGAAAAAGGGCTAAAAATACCTTAATAAAAGCAAAATGCATGCAGGAAGTGCAGATGGTGAGAGACAAGGGCATGCCAGCGCTGCACAAGCGCAGGCTGCTTCTCCCCGCTATCAGTTTTATTTTTATAACAAGGCTACGGTGAAATTTCCTGCTAATAATTCTTCACCTGTGGATGCCAAAGGAGCAGCTTGTTGTGAAAACTCAGTAGCTGAAATGTTGGTACCAGGCGTTAACTGTAACCGGGTACATACATCCCAGCCTGCGTTACTGTTTCGAGTGTAACTCTCATAATCACGTTCTCAACGCAAATATTTGTTCTCGTGAATTCAAAATCATCTCACCATTAATATTTTTCATGTATTTGTTGTTTTCTGGAAATATTTCTCAGCTGATTTGCAGGAACTTGTTGGAGATGTTGAACGACGACAGACCCGAGCGTGGTGCACGCAGGCGCCTTTAAACCCAAAATGACTAGTGTCGGCACCCAAATAACAAAACATCTCTGTCCTTGATCCCAGCCCTCTTGTTTTCAAAGCAACTTTTTGATCAGCACAAACCCCTCTATTACCAACTACAAGGACTCTCATTTTAAATTAGCCTCCTTATTAACATAAAAAAGTAAAAAAAAAAAAAAAAAAAAAAAAAAAAAAAAAAAAAAGAGAAATGCTCAGCTGTCCCTGGGTTCTCACAATTCAACGTACAATAAAAGACCATTTACATTCTGATGACATACTTCATTTTTTTTTAATCCCCTTTCATTTTTACAGCACAAACCTGGTAATCAGGTATTAGTGCCCCTGTTGAGCTTTACAGAGGATAAAATGCCAGATGATAAAAAAAGCCCCGGCTGTTGCAAAGGCATACACCCCGACCTCCCGGAGGGTTCTCCGCTCTCCTCCTGTTAACAAGGAGCACATCTGGAGACGTCTCTTGTTTTGATCACTTGGTTTTAAAAGGGGAAGGAAAAAAGACGACCTCAAAAATTCTAACAAGCTCATGACACATACACGTCTTTATAGGAACTAATTATCTGATATTGAAATTAGAGTCCCTCAAAGCAAGAGAGGTGACACAAACCCCAGCGACTCCAAGCCAGCTTTGTTCCGGGGCTGTGGCTCACAAAACAGCCAACTCCATCCGCACCCCGGCTGCTTCCGACCCACGAATGGCCACAGGCAAACCAGCTACTTCTGATGTAAAGAAACCCACTGAAGCTGTCACTTCCCCCGTTTACTTGCAGAAAAATCTCTTCTGAAGGACACCAGGTGAGTGTAGGAGAACCAAAGCCCAGCCCAGCAATGGTGCGTTTGTGGTAAACCAGGGGAACCGGAGACTTCGGCACGGGCTGTGAGGTTCAGACCTGATGGAGGAGCCAGTTCCCACATGGAGCCAGGGAAGGGAGACCGGGATGTGGATTAAGGTGCTAAATTCACTGATGAAACCTGCATTGAGAGCCAGCTTTGAGGCTGATCTGTCACCCTATTGCATGTATTTGGACTAAATCCCTAGCATGGATCTGTACTGAGGTCACACGGGCAGAGGTGCGGACGGCAACAGGAACATTTCGGGTTTCCACGCAGCGGTGGGTAGCAGCTATCGAATCAGACGACCGAGCCTCCCGCTTAACCGCTTCGCTGTAAGGACGTGGAGCCGCATCTCCCACCTCCGGGGGCTCGGCTCTTTGCGTGTATGGAGCAAGGAGCAATCGATTCCCAGCTAAATATTAGTAGAAAGACGAGTCACTGGGCAGTTACAGGGGTGTAAAGCTGCCTGGTCCTGGCACTTGCCTTTGTGCAAACCCTATATCGACACTGGCCCGGCTCCTTTGGGAGGTTTTGCTCGTCTTCGTAATTCACAGATCTGGAGACATCAGAACGAGCAGTGGAGCCAGTGCTCGAGAGGAGGATCCTGGACACGCTGCAGTTCACCACTTGCGCTCTCAGGGCCCAGCGCTACCTCAYGGACCAGCACCTAAGACAGGACTGCAGCATCACCGCGCAACGCAGAGCTCTAAGGCTTCCCCCGGGAGACAAATATCCTGGTATTTAAGCTGCATTTTTACCTTGAAAAGCAATTTGCAAACCCACAGAGCGATTCTGACAAGCCTCACTGAAACCACACGTACTGAGTTTGCAAGAAAGATGCTTTTACCCACCTGCCAGCCCTGGGATTCAGGGCAGATGAATCTCCTTTCACTTTATCGATAATCATCATCGCTCAGAAATGTTCTACAAGACAACCCGGGTCTCACGTACACTTGCAGGAACTCTCACAGTTTTCAGAGCGTGCAGGCAGCGGTACGCATGAAACCTGATGAGCCTTCGGTGGGTTTAGCTGAGAACGTTAATTTGTGGTCCAAGAACTTTCAGAAGCACAGCCTGGTGCCTAGAGCCAAGTGCTGTAGGTATGACCTAGGCTATTTAATTTAAAATTTAAGGCTATTGGGARAGACCAAAGAGAAAAGGCAAGCACCGTAAGTCGTCTTTAAGCTCCTCTCCAAAAGCTTGGGCAGGAATSATTCTGGCTTTGGAAGAGGGGACCATATCTAGCACTTCCCACTCTCTCTTTTTACATTTTATGGGTTAATATTTTGATGTGGATCGCTCTYGGTGGTGTGTAGCTCCCAATTAACCTAGGGACTAATTAAAAAAAAAGTATTTGTTTCCACRTAGACATTAAAAACTTCATAAGAAGGTAACAAATACACCAGAAAGGGAAGAGAACTAAAAGGCTTTGGTTAGAAAATTAAAGTTGTTTGCCATGGCTTGATGGCTTAATCAGTCGATCAATATTGTTCACAGGGCAGGCAGGGAGGGAGCCATGAGCTGTGATGAAAAATGCATGAGGGGACAAGGGAGACCTGGGAGTAGAAAATTAAAAAGTCAGCTGTTACATTTGTCCAATATTGGCAGAGAAATTAAAGTGGTTTGGGGAGGGGTGCTGGGAGGGAAGAGGGGACCCGGCTGCAATATGCACTGCATATCTGCTGCGGGTTCCCTTCACCAGAGAAACTTTCACATTAATTAAGTTGCCTTCTTAGCAAAAAGATGGATTTTGTAACCTTTAGCACTTGCAAGCACCACAAGCACAGTAGGTGGGGTTTGCACTTGGGAAAATAAAATAGGATTTCTTCACATCAGGGGTGCGACCCAGGACGGCGCGTTCCGAGCAGGGGAAGGGGTGCCAAGGTGAYACCAACCGGGGCGAGGCAACGCGCTTTCCCTGCAGTATCAGGTGAGATTAAAGTATCGCTGCGCTATAAACAACAATGCTGGAACGATGCAGCTCTGTAACACACAACCCCAGCCACTAAAAGCAGCGCTGCTTCTGCGTGGAGATTAGTTTCCTTTACTCYCTCTCTCTGTTAAATTTGTCTGCTACTGATTCTGCAGTGGCGCTGGCCTTGCAGGAATAGGTATCAGGAGCAATGCGGTTCTAGAAGATGCTCTAGAAGAGGTGAAAGCCAACCACTCTTCAGGGATYGTGGTCCTTGCTGTTCGCCTCAACGATTTGAGCCGTTTTAAAAGCTGCAACAAACTCCAATGATTAAAAAAAAGCAAGGTTGCTCATCCTGCAATTAAACTGCTTTTTGTCACCCATCCGTTTTAACTAAGGGTAGAAAAGAGAAATAATGTCCAGTAACCGAGCTACARAGCTGAGGATGAACACCAAAATGCTGTATTGTGAGAATGGCTTTTTAGTTAGAAGCGATCTCCCAGTTTCTATTCCTCACATTCGAAACTCGGAGCGAGCTTCTGCTCGGCTTGGAAATCYGCATCTCAGGGGTAACCCGGCTCTGGCCACCCAGCACTCACATTTCCAGGACCATCAACAGCGATCAGCACACACCGCACCCAAACCGCTGAAATTCAYGAGCTTTAGGAGAATTTAGACAGCTGAATTCCACTCCTCAAAATGGAAATATTCCAACCTGTTGCACTTAACGGCTTGCAGGGAYAGAAATCACTCTCTCCCAGGGCCTCCATGAGGGAAGATTCCCTCCTACTGCAGTTTTCTGGGGGAAGGAACGTGACAAACAGGTTTGCGTTCCAGTTCTGTAAGACAATTATTTTTGTACTGAGGTACCTACAGTGAATTTTACGACTATCAGACTCRCCAATTACAGGTTTAAAATTTCAGGCTCAATTAACACACAGACTGGCTGATGCTGTTTTCTGCAACTAATTATCTCCAAGTGCCAAGACATGATTCCACATATAGTACTTTTGTGAACTTTAGGATTTGCTTTCTACACCATTATTTAAGTAAAATCAGAATGGAGCAGACAGCAGCGCCTAAAGCAAGTTGGATACCACATTATGACCTTTTTATTAACAAAAAAAAAAAAAAAATGCTTCCACTATCAGAAACCCAAGCCTTCTAATTAGTACAGTAACGGGACGGATAGCAGGGCCGCTTATTTACAAGGCGCTCTCTCATCTAAGATGCACACACCGTTCTGTCTCGGGTGATCTTTGTACCGAGAAGGCTACTTGGGTCAAGTAACAGCACAAGTTTTCATTAGGTAATTCAACTGCAGCTGGATTTGAAACGGCCATTATCCCACTGCTGTGGCCATGTTTCTGCCTGGTGACTGGGAGGGGAAAAAAAAAAAAAAAAAGGTTGAAAAATAGAAAATCTCACTTACCAACATCCTCAAACAAATATATGCTCATTCTTCATACACAATGTTGTGCCTCCAAAGGAAGTCATAAACATGTATTTTCTTCCAAGTTTCCCTCCCTTTTCTACAAGCCAGTCTTGCACGAATTTCTATACCTAGAAAACTGAAATTCCCACRTCACACACCGTCCTCGCAGGAAGGAGCTGCTGTCTTTGGGAGCTCAGTCTTTTATGTTACCAGCAAACAGTTAATTTAGTATCACGCACGCAAGTACAGGGCAATACTCAAGTTTCTTCACTTTTCAGTTTCCACAGCTATGAAAYGTGCTGTTTCATAAATGCTGTAGGTTCAAATTAAATTAAAACAAGTTTAAAGCTTTAAAAATCTCTGAACACCTTAYTTCTATCAGCTGCAAAAAAAAGAGTCCCCCCCCCTTCCTGCCCTGTTTTTTTGTGTCCCCCCCCCCTTCTTTTTATTAAATGTGATAACTTCACTCAACATTCCTTGCCGAAAACCRAACCAAACCTTGCCACCACCTGCCACCCCCAAAGCCTCCGAGAGGGGCATCTTTTCTTTCTGCAACAAGAGCTTTTCACACAGGCAGAAGGAACCTCAAAAATTAGTCTGCAGCACTATACCTTAATGTCAACTTACTTGAAAATTAACCGAGTGACAAAGCTTCTCCAGACCTCCCCTCACCAGCTCCCAAAAGCRAGCTTATTACCGAAGCCTTTGTGGCTTGTAAAGGAAACAAGGGTGCGCTAGCGGGAATGACAGTTGAATTAATCAAATCAGCTATCAGGAGATGACAGATGAAATGCTCCGTCCTCACGAAAATACCAGAGCAGCCACTTCCCCCGCTGCAGCCCCAGGCCGGTGGGCATTCCGCTGGGGCTGCAGCAGGGACCTCCCCCGCCCTTGGCCGAAGGAGAAAGGGCTGGGGCTTGTAGGAGCTGCACGCTCCCACCCATTCCAAGTGCAACGATTACTGCGAGGGATCTTACTCTTCCCTGGCATGTTGCATGTACATTTTAAATCATTTGGGAAACAAGGCTGTATGTATCTGTGCTGCAGAAGCTGTGCTTTAGGGCTGAACTACTTTACTACTTTCAGTCCTAAAACATGACGAATGACACACGCTGTCACTGCTCAGCACACGTTTTCTAACCACTTAATACATGCAGATTTTGCTAACATTTTTCATTACAATTTTAGTAAACGGAAACATCTGTTTCCCCCTGCCTTAGAAAGTATATTGCATCTTCCAAGCTGCCACAGGCCTTTAAAGTTCCATGTTTAATCAACGCCATAGTCTCTTCCAGAAAAAGACCAGCACTCAGATAAGCAGCCTTGCAACAACAACAAACCCACCCATTATATCAGCATGCATGTTTAAATGTTTCCAGTTTTTCTAAAGAAAAGAGYAGTGTTGAAAAATCCACACCAAACCCAAGGATTTTGTTGATCAAATAATGAAATAAATAGCACAGATTCTGGAATACAAAATTTATTTCAAGCTTATAAAAGTCTTCAACATTGCAAATTCTGTCACAAAACACAAAATGTACACAGATATTTTCATTAARGTGTAGAATAATGATTATTACTGTCAGATCTCCCCAGACATATCATTTCACCTCAGAAGCATCAAGTGATCACACACAGCTTCTTACCGTCTTCTTCAAAATACATCAGTCTCACATGTACCTTGCAGACTGATGGCTTTTAAATAGTCAAACGTATTAGTGAAACCTCACTACTTAGACCAGGATGAAAGGTTCAGAAATGGAAGCACCTATTAAACCATCAGCTCTCTTCCGAGCCCAACAGATTGTTCACTCCTCGTGTACCAACGGCCGGACTGGGCTACTATTGCCTGCAAGTGTCGTGAAAAGCTTCAAGTGTTCGGAAATCCCTCCAYGTGGGTGGCAGGCCATCCTGCAGAAACTTTCCGCAGCGCTGGCATGGAGCCTGGAACAGCTTTATGTAACTTCTTAACCAGGTCTAAAAGGAAAAGGGAGAGAAATTAAGAAAACTGGATATGGATGTTCCCCTTTGTCATCATTCTTGTCAAACARCGATAGCAAGGACAGAGAACGTACTTTGGCGAGGCCCCAGTGAGGCATACAGCGATTTTACAAACAGAAACATGCCGAGGATTACAAGGTCACTGTATAGCTGAATTCCCACTTTATTAATCATCTTTTGCTTTTTCAGTCACTTAAGCAAATTTGTTAATAGAAATTCAAGCACTCTGAGCAGGAGGTATTCGCAGCTAGAGAATCGTGATGGAAGGCAAGTATTGTAACGCTCTTCATATTTTTACTGGAATATAATTGTTCTTGATGGGTACCTTCTTCAACCGAATATTGGTTTGTCTCTTCCTATGATCATCTATCACACCCCTGCTGCAATCATACTGCAACGGCCTGAACTCTTCATAGCTGAAGATAGAAGGACTTCCACAGCAAGCTAACTAACTTCCTCTCTAATGCAATTTTAAGATCAATACTCATTGGTCATAAAAATACTGTACTGTTTTGAATCTGATTACACTGATAAATATATATATATATATAAAAGGCTAGTGCTGAGCAACACAGAGTAAGTTCAGGTGTTCCAAGGTAAAGTTCCTGCCTCTAAAGTGGATTGTTCCCATCGCCATACATAGCAACGAGCACTACGTAACTCAATTCCCAACTCAAGGAGATACACTAAAAAACACCTAGACCAGCAGATTGATACTGTGAAGGATGCACATGAATCTTGTCATTTAAAGTCCTATTGAATTGCATCGATAAGAGAAAATTGTTCTCTGAAGAAGAGGTCAGCCGAGTTTATTGAAACAAATCCTTCCATCTTCATCAGAGCCTTCTCTATAGCAACCGAACCTTTGRCCGTCAATAACTCTCCTCCAAAAGAACTAGATCTTCTCTGGGTTTAGCAGCAAATATGGGGACAAGGGCAACAGAACACTACAAGTAAATTGCTGTTATTTACTTCAGCTTGGATGGGCTTTGCTTGCACTACAGAGAAATCGAATTTTCTGAACCATAATACAAAAATAGGTAAATGAAGTTAAATTGTGCACTTGAGACATCTGTTGAAAGAAAAAAAAAAATGCTTTCTTCATTCCCATCAGAAAATTAGGGCTTCGCTACATCCTGTCATGTGGCTTGCACAACTGACATGTGAAAGGACCAACATATTGACGCTACTGGTGTACATCTGATTTTACTTTRTTAAAAATTTTAGTAGTGTTTTATCAAATCAATAAGGCAGGTCCATGGCTTAAACAAACGTGCTACCCATTCTATTAAACATTAATTTTCAGAAACACGTTGAAACATGGATTTGACCAGTAAGAGTTGCTTTCACCTTTCCAAACCTATTATTTTAAGATGCACTCCAGGAGAAGAGACCTTTGCAAATCTCTCACCTTAGTGGCCTTTTTATTAAAAAAACAAACGAGCACAGCAGGTAAGGGAGTCTGCCTGATCTGAAATTACACAGTGGAAATTAAAGACATAAAAGACCCAATGCTACTGTACACACCTAAAGATTGTGAATGGCAAAATTAGATGTTTGTCTTTAAAAGTCTCAGTTACATTGCTCCAGGTGAAGGGGTAACGTAATGGAAGTTAAGTGAAGGAAAAAGTCTGAAGAGCAGAGCAAACTCTCCCAAAAGCCTCCTTTGGGAGACTGCAGCAGAGAGAACAGCAGGAGCCTCCACTGCCAAAATTCACCTTGGTAGAAGGAATTCTGAATCGTAAACCCTTGTGCTCATCCTCTGATTAACAGGGYTGCTTATATACAAGTTTATTTCACAAATAAATTCTAAATACAAGCAGAATTAACAGTGATAAACTTAAATCTGCATATCAAGGTAGAACAGTATTTGATTAATTTTACTCAGTAAGAAAACAGTGGAATACTTTCGTAAGCATTTCCTCAATTCCCAAAACCACCTCCTGTTGTGYTGGGCGAGTACATGCAACTCCTTAGGAACAAAGTGGGGACTGAAAGTGGATACAGCAGAATGGACTCYTCCTGAACATGTTCCTGCCTCTCACCACTCTCCACATACCTCCCATCACTTCCCATACTGGGCAAGCTGACAGGCAAGCTGCCCTAGCCAGAACACAATGCCTGGAGTTTCCTCTTACGGGGGAACTTCCAGTGGAGCAGGCTTTCTACGTACAGAACTCAWCTCCTTGCACAGTATGAACAGTGTGAAAGGGCTGGACCATAGCAAAGATCTTGCTTGAGAGAGTTTTTCCCACTGTCTTTAGAGAYGACCCAGGGTAGCTTTGCAAATAGGAATCATCAAGCAAATATTGAGACCTGTGACAGAAGAACCRTATACAGCTCAGTCTTCCAACACCAATTACCCCAGGGTAATGAGAATGAGCTCTTCATCCTTGTCCAGCTATCAGATACAAAGAATTACAGTCATTCTCTATTGTCTGGCTTGTTTAAAYAGGGGAAATTACAACTGCATCAGAACCGCCTAATGTCAATCACTGTAAGCATGCTGAAATCTATCTGGAAAAATGTATTTTCCAATAYACTTACCATGAAAGATCTGACTACCACATCTGGCATTTGAGGCAGCTGGTAGTGCAATAGAGCAGTGGTCGCATGATCCGTCACCTGTATCAGACAAAAGGAGAATATACGCTTATTCGTTCTGTATTTCAGACCAACCAGTGTTAATCTGCAGGAAAACAGTATCAATTCCATTGGGAAGCAGCAAACCATGGATTAAATGACTGTGAAGACAAAGTAATTTTGGGTAGCTTTTGCAGCTAGCTTCCATCCCCTCTGCCAACTTCATACACGAATCAGCTGAAGCAATCATGGTAAGTAACTTYGTATGCATACAGTAAAATCAAACACACCTTTGGAAGTTCAAAAACATGATAAAAGCTAATAGTGTTGGTAAAAGAATCTAGACTGGTGGCTAATGTGAGCCAAGTGATGAGGAAGGCATCCAGCTCTGTGCCACATGGAACAATACTAAACTAACATGCTTCGCTTCCCACTTTGGACTACCAACCCAGCTGTAAAGAAGAAAAAAAAAATCTTCTGTACAATATAAAATAAAAGCGTCCAGATCAAATAATTTGCCTAACTTTCAAATGTCTACAGCATAAAAGCAGAATCTGTGCTTCTGTGATTGAAATCCCATTATTCTGTGAAATCATAAACAAGCAAAGTCACTAAACAAATCATGTCAGAGGAAAGCACTTGGGTTGTCTTGTTCTATGTTCCCATTTTTTGCTTTGGTAATTTTTTATAGACAATATATTCTCTTAACCTATGCTGATTTGCTCAACAAAAGAAAAAAAACATTGTCAATGTTGTAGCTAAATTAAATACTTCTGGAAGACTAACTGATTAGAACAGAGGTTATGACTTCCAAAAAAGCTGAAGCTTCGGTTTTGGTCTGTTTTATTAAACCCCTCCCCCCCAAAACACCAGGATAAAATACTGTGATTTGAAAATACATTTTAACGGAAAAATGAGTATGCTCCTCTCCATTTTTTAAAGGGAAAATTTTAAATATTTAACTCTTGTAGTCCTATTTCAGGTTGCTTACGCTGAACAAACAGGAATTGAGTTCTCAGATTCATTTCCTCTGAAACAAGGAATCAATTAATATGATTATGGTTTATAAATACTTGCTTTAGTAAAAGATTTCTGATAGAAAGCTTTTTAATTTCCCAGACAGAGCCGTAACAATATCTTACATCTGGGAATTACAGCTAGACAGAATACATATAAAATGTATATTTATAATAACAAGAATAATTAAAGAAATAAATCAGGAAAACCAACTAATGCTTTGATAGATTTTTTTTTWAAATCACTACTAAATTATTCTCRAAGGGGGCACTTTCTGACAGCTATGATACAACTCACTAACAGTACGCAGCCTGTCAGCTTCCCAAGTTACTAGCACAGYCAACAGCTTGCTGCTTCTCAGAAGTTCTAGGCTTAATGCAGAAATTATTGGCAAAATTCTTTGGGCTAGACTATTAAAGAACTCAAGACAACACAACCATGAAAGTTCTTTCACATTTTGTAACTTGTAAATCTATTAACGGTCCTCATCAGTAATATCAAAGCATCCAACAAACTACGTGACTGTCTAGTTAGTGATTAAATTGTATTTTCTAGTTTTAACATGGAGAAGTAGTGCTCTTCTCAGGGCTTGTCTACATATTTCCCAGGGCTTGTTTATATACTATAGTAAATTTTGAGTAAGATAAAGTGTGAACTGAAATTACAATTGCTATTCCCAGCAAACTCCACTTGTTCCTGATTTGTATTTAGTCTAATTCAGCAATATGAATGGTGCTGAAGCACTCAAAACTTTCACTGGAGAAAGAGAGGCTCGTGCTTGAAGCTATTCAGGGAGGTGAATCTGGAGATGTATTCCTGAATAAATCTATGTATAGACAGGCTCTAATTCACACCACACAAACTTCCTCCGCAGAACACTACATCAAATCAGTCTGTCCTACACTGAATCCCRTTTTAAGTTACACTACAATTTTAGAAACAGATTCTGCTCCCCATCATTCGTGCAGACGCCTAACTCCAAAAGCAGCTCCATTCAGCGTGAATACGTACATGAGATTCTGACGTTTGGAAGGGAAAACTTTTGGGACTGTGCACATTCTGGTGAGTTTGCAAAAATATTCACAAAATGGACCTCAACCTGCCGAAGCCATTTATATGTTACCATATTAAAAAAGAAAAATTAGAAATAACGTGATTAACAGTGCATTAATAGCACCACATAACTCAAATCAGTCATTTCTTTTGGACACATCTCATGTAGCTTTTAGAAATGACTGTAATCCAAGCCCCAGTAGCTATGTGAATTTTTTTCTTTTAAGATGGAGCTTTTATAGGATAATACCAGACATGTCAAAGAATAGGAAGTTCTGAAGATA
Organism: Oceanodroma leucorhoa; assembly: GCA_030449065.1. Taxonomy (NCBI): domain Eukaryota; kingdom Metazoa; phylum Chordata; class Aves; order Procellariiformes; genus Oceanodroma; species Oceanodroma leucorhoa. The sequence goes on along the minus strand of JASVER010000051.1, from coordinate 38,688 downwards.
TTTATGAGCAGCCGCTCTCCTTCTGCTGTATTTCTACTTCTAACAAACTGTATTTTTTTTCCTTGAACAACCAAGTTGTTTTCTCTTAGCACTGAAGAAAGTTGCTTAAAAAAACACTGCTATTAACAAATTTAAATTGACTGGCCACTGTGGCAAAGTTGCACATATGCTGTTCCTATTGTCATGTAAAGCTAATGAGATTCCACAGGGAGATAAAAGCCATCCCAGCATCGCTAGAACACTAATAATGTTTTCTGAACAAAAAGGAGGCGATTTCTAACATAAGCAAGTGCCGATAAAGTGTTTCTGAAAAAAAGATCGAAGTGGGTGTCAAATCTGAGGAAGAGGAGTAGGGGATGACCCACCCTCCCCAACCCAGCAAAGAACATGATGTCAAACAGGAAAGAGCTGGGCAAATGATGAACTGGCAGTGCACGGGAGTGAAGGAAGAACTAAACCAAGATAACAGAGATGATGAGAGAACGCACAAACTGGCCAAGATGAAAAAAGAGAAAAAAAAAGGAAAAAAAAAAGGGGGGCGGGGGGGGAAGCTCAATACCCAGCTTTACTAATGGCAATACGATTTCACACCAAAGCAAAGCAAAACAAACTGCATATGCGCCAGCTCACTTAAGGGACACACTTTTTCTTCCAGCCAAGCTGGAATCACAAACTAATTTATTCTGCGTGTAGGATGACATTTTGTACATTTCAGGGTTTTATTTTATTAACTTCACTTTTATTGCTCTACCTTACCTACTGCTATCTMATTTATTGGTCACTTTCTAATTTCTCTACCTCTTTTTATTTGGGAACATCTTCAGAAGAGCACACATTGATTGGGATAGCTGTTGCTCTGGACCTTGAAATAGATTTTCAGGAGATCGTGCAGAAAAGCTCAATATTTCACAATTCRTATATTGAAAAGCACTTGGAACTTTTGTCCGAAAAAAAGGCAAGAAAAGGCAATCTCCCGAAGCACAATTTTGCTGAATAAAATAGCTATTGTTTAACTAAGCACTTTGAGACAGAGCAAAAGAGATCTCAGTTACACGGAAAAAAAAAAAATTCTGACAAAGAGACTCAACTTGAACAAGAAAACTTCCCTTCTTGTTAATAGTTAATGATATTGCCTGAGATTTTATTTTTTTATTCTCCTTTTYGCTTCCAAATTCAAGTTGGACTATAGTTGGACTATAACCATGTACTTCTTAAATGCATCTCTGCTTCCTTGTCTAGGGCACCTAAATACATCAGGAATACAAACCAGACGGATACTGGATCAAACCTAATCTTCATCGCGACTTTGTGCAAATTAAATCCTACGTACTTGTCACTCCCGGCGAACAACCAGGCCCCAGCACGCGACCGGGGCTGTGCGAGGAACCCCTGCTGAGCCCAGGCCACCGCCTTGCTCCGCGGCAGCGGGGAGACGCGGGCTCCCSACCTCCCCCTCGCAGGCGGCTGCTCAGCCTGCCTGCTCCGAACAGCCAGGAGCAGCTCGTGAGAGCAACACCCGGTGACGAGCAGAAAACAAAGTGCCCGTTATTTGTCTCAACCGAGCCAACACCAGTCATTTCTACAGCATTTCTTCACCCACTTGATGGTACTGCTCCGCTGAAACGTGCTTTCCAAAGGTGACTGTCCTGGTTTCGGCTGGGATAGAGTTAATTTTCTTCACAGTAGCTGGGATAGTGCTGTGTTTTGGATTGAGTATGAGAATAATGTTGATAACACACTGATGTTTTCGTTGTTGCTAAGTAGTGCTTACACTAGTCAAGGACTTTTTAGCTTCCCATGCTCTGCCGGGTGCACAAGAAGCTGGGAGGGGGCACAGCTGACCCCAACTGACCCAAGGGACATCCCACACCACAGGACGTCATGCTCAGCATATAAAGCTGGGGGAAGAAGAAGGAAGGGGGGACGTTCGGAGCGATGGCGTTTGTCTTCCCAAGTAACCGCTACGTGCGATGGAGCCCTGCTGTCCTGGGGATGGCTGAACACCCGCCTGCCCATGGGAAGGAGTGAATGGATTCCTTGGTTTGCTTTGCTTGCACGTGCGGCTTTTGCTTTACCTATTAAACTGTCTTTACCTCAACCCACGAGTTTTCACACTTTTACTCTTCTGATTCTCTCCCCCATCCCATGGTGGGGGGGAGTGAGCGAGCGGCTGCATGGGGCTTAGTTGCTGGCTGGGGTTGAACCACAACAGTGACACATCCAAAAAATGGCATTATTGGGCCTTGACAACACTTGTCATACAGCATTCCCAACGCTGGAAATTCATTTGGGGGTGGGGGGGGAAGGCATTCTACAATTCACAGGCTGAGAAAGCTGAACAAGTGCTTCCTCTAACTGGAATAAGAAACACAAGAGCGAAGACCTATGGTACAGCTTTGCTCCACYATAGACTAGGTATGTTCCATAGATGTATGAAACTGTACCTGGCATAAACACTAAAACATAAAAATACAAACATCACACGATTAAATAATAGAAGCTGTCCCTCTCTTCCAGTATTTTATCTCACTGCCAGTAAACAGCTTTTCAAAAGTAGGTGCAAAACTTCCTTTAAGAGTCATAACTTCCTTTGCCACTTACTTATTGGTTTATTCCCTCAAGTATGACACTGACAACTCCATCTAATATAAAGGGATTCTCTAAATCCCCTGAAAGTTTTTTAATTTTTTTTTWAAACCCTGCTAAGTTCATGGCCTTAACAGTAGCCTGTAACAATGAGTTCTGGAGGATGATCACAGCASTAAAAGAAAAAAAGAAAAAAGGAAGATATTTTATTAGTGTTTAGACCTTTTACAGTGCGGAAAACTGCACGAGTGCCTTTGTTCATTTCCAAGGATTCCCGTTACTCAGTCTTCTCTCCAGGACCCTGTTTGAGTCTCTCTGGAGGGAATCTGGTGCACAGAACCCGCTGCCCGAGAGGCGCTCAGAAGGATGAATGATGGTGCCTCTRCGAACAGGCACTGATGAACTCCACACAAATCCTTTACACACTCTTCCCCACTGTTTGGGCACTACCAGGCTTTTCTGAAGAATTTATCACTTGTTTTTAGAGCTTGCAGGGTGTTTAAGTTTTTATTTCGCTTGTTCTGGTTATCTGGACTGGGTCATAGAGATTTTATTTCGCCTAAGCAGGTCTTTGAACAGAGCCAAGTACTGATCATGCACAGGAGCAATCATGCAGGTGACCCTGGAACAGTCCATCTCCTCTCCTTGAACAGCCACCACCAATAGCCCGATATTTGTCTCATGCATGCATTCATCCTGCATGTGATTTTATTCTGAGATTATTGACAAGAATACATCTTCATACATTACAATACTTATGTGCCCTTGTAGTGGTGAAAATTGTGCTCCCGAGTTCCATCGCTTTGGGATCACACAGCTCGCAAACAGCTGGATAGGCACAAAGAGCTTCCAAAGTTTAGGTTAAAACATGCCTTAGGAAGAAGCACATCAAGTCAAACCAGAAACATGCTAAAATTGGTAGACCATTTAGGTGAAAACGAGAATGGGACTCCGAGATCAGAATGAAATATATGGGGTTAAAGCCTATGCATATGACTTAAACAGCCAAACTGATCATACTRCACAGCATTACCATCTCCCATTTTGATCCATTCACAGCAGTTCCACTATTCTATATTTTTGCCTCTTTTTTGAATGCAAAGTTATGAATATTGCTCCATTCTCTACAATACATGTTTTTTTAATCCTCTGCATAATGACCTGGAATTATGCAGCCCTCATGTACACTCTTCTTCCCGCCAAGATTTAAGCCCCAAAATATTTTCTTATTTCCTGTTTTGTTCCTCCTCTCGTGCTAGTGGATCAAGAGACGCAAGGTGTTAAAATAAGGAGAGGTTTAAGATCAAAACAGTTGCCGCTCCTGTGGAGTTTAAATGTCAGACCAACATGGAAGTCTGAAAAAGCTTTTCTTCGCTCCTTGTGCTTTTGCCCTTTCAGCCTTCCCTCTCTTATTTCCCAGCTCCATTCTCTGAATCTAACCCTGCTGGTGGATTCAATGCCTATAAAGCCTATTTCACCCCAGGACCAGATTCAAGGAGTCTCCAGGGAACTTAGAAAATGACTGTACACTTTAACAGTAATGGGCCCTCCGGGAGCCGTCCCCTATCAAATTATACACACTCGGGTATCCTGCCTAATAAGRAGGAGAGAGAAAAGGCTTGCTGACACAGCCAACGTTTGCAAACAAAAAGTCAGGACAAATTTAGCTTCGTTTGACAGGGTTGGATTGAAGATCAGAGGTCTCTGGTCCTTAACCTAGAAAGTCATGCTGCAACCCTGTGAGAATTTGACAGGCCTGCAGCTACCACCGGCAGGTATCTTGTGAGCTCCAGATGTTGTTATATTATCATTGAAGACAGAGTTGGAGAACTTGGTCCAGCTTTTAAAGAGAAACGGCCCTGCCCTTCAGAGGGATGATTGATTTTACAGATTAAAGGTTGTAGAGCTGAAAGGGCTACGCAGGCTCCTCGGTGGGAGCAGTTATTCATCTCTGTTTTTCCCCCTCAGCAGAGCACTTCCACATCGCGTTACTGGTGACTGCCATGAGAAACACGTTTCAGGAACATTCAGATGTGCTCTGACATATTTACTGATGATTTTTTAATGGCATGAAAACATTTGTTCTGAAGATTCTGCAGTACAGATCCTACACTAGTAACAGAGTACAAYAGTTTCTCTAACACTATTTTATCTATTTCCTTTATTTTGCTACTGCTACATCACTATTCCTGGATATTATAAATGGATACAAGTGCACCTTCAGAGAATAAAGAGAAAACCAAACCAAGCACAGCACCACAGAGAGAAAATTTAYTATGCTGAACCACAGCATTTTCTATCAACTGTTTGAAAACTTGACTTAGGTCCTAGCCTTAACTTCTTTAACTATCAGCTCAATAGTACAGAATCTATTGATTAGAAAGTACCATCACCYTGCATTTTTATCACATTTTTCATGCAAGAATCTGAGAATACCATGCAACCAATTCAGCAATAGCTCCTGTGAAGTCAGCAAGTATTACCCCAGCCTAAGGGATGAGGAAAACTGATCCAAAGAGAGGTTAAGTTGCCCAAGGTATCACCGTGACAGAGCTGGGAACAAAATGTGTAAAACTACTACAAAAAATGCAGATAGCTGTTCAACTGGTTACAGGCAACCCTTTCTCCTGCAGTCCTTTCTTTCATTTTTTTTTTTGTTTTGGTTTGGTTTTTTTTTTTTTTTT
>JASVER010000051.1:0-33377 GCA_030449065.1 Oceanodroma leucorhoa | reverse complement strand
GTTTGGTTTGGTTTTTTTTGGTAAATATTAATGCATTTGATATTATTTAGAGAGGGGGAATTGGAGAACAGGAACTTAATATTCAGGTCACATCACATTATTTTAGAGAATTAGGAAGAGAATAAAGATTCTTGTTTCTCTATAATGCAGCCACACAGGCAGCAGTAAGAGGGGCATTTCATGTTTTCTCACTGACCTCTTCCAATTTTGGTCTGAAGGCCATCACCTGGACCTGAAGAGAAATTTACTCTACATATTTATGCTCCCCGAGCCTTTAACTTGGTCTTCTAAGCAAACTGTACATTTACTCTACTCTGTTATCTTGCATATAGACAATTAAAATTATATAGTCAAAACCTCATGATTTATTAGCATTTAGCACAAATTATGGCAATATGACTTAACCCTTCCAAGTTATTCTAAACCAAAACATCCAGGAAGACAATCTTATGCCCGAATGAGCTTACATCCAGACACACACATGGGGAAATTGAGATGATGCACTTAATTACAGAACCTTAAATTTATTCCACTGCAAAAATTATTTTAAAGCATACTGATAAACAAGTTACTAAGATATACGCTGTTTTACTTCCCGCTGTATTACCCTATTTGACACTAAATATTTTTGAGGCRCAAGAAAAAAGAAAGAATATTTAATCCACTAATCTCTGGGGTAAAGAATCAACTGCAGCAAAATTTTGCTTTAATGCTAGGCAGAGAGGGAGAGCAACCAACCTCCCCAAAAGCTGTCCTTTGATCTCTGGCAGGTTAATATCATAGGTCAAACATCTTCCCTTCTGACTGCATCTGAAATCTTGGAAGGAAGATGCACAAATACAGCCAATATGCCATACTTTTGACCCCTGCTTTTATGCCCTTTCGAGTGCCTGACCCCCATTTGTTACACAAACTACAAAAGCAGATGAAAGGAAGCTAGTGCACTAGCTGGAGACTCGAGCTCCTTGAACTGTGGTTTGAAGGTAAGGAAACCGGAATTTAAACCCGGATCAATCTGAACGTACAGCATTTTGACAAGAGGCCTTCAAAGAGAAATCTTCTCTTCCCTGTCTGGAAAACAGCAAAATACAGATATTTSCAAAACACACTTTAAGCTTCTTAGTAGTTTTACACTTACTGCTCCCACTCTCTCATTGGTCTTTTCTTACTTTCTGGAATGGCATTCATTTCAGTAAGTTATTCCTTTTGCTTACACCACCATGGGAAGAGAAGCAGGCAAAATAACATCATGGAAAAAAATTCCAAACTCATTTTGGAAAGTGAGTTCTACTGATTTATTAAACTCAAGCCCCCAGGAGAGGGGGGCAACCAAAACCAATGAAAACCACAAAACAAAATCCAAACGAACCCAAAACAGTCCTTCCTCCCTAAAAAAAGAGTGCTTGAAGACTCCTCATGAAATTTTAAGGCTAGAGTAGTACAGTCTCCAATTTCCTATTCCAAACCACGGACTGGAACTGTGATGGGAAATAAATCCAAATTAAATAACAGCAGAAGTGATCTCCTTTTCTACTCACAGTTTTCCATTATTACAGATTATTGTTTGTTATCTGCAAGTTGTGATGACAAAGGAATAAATTATGAGTTCTTTTACATAAGGGCCTAGATATTTAAAATAAACTCCGCATATCTCCTATATGCATTATGTAGAGAGAAATTATTTGAGACTTACCTTTTGAAAAACTTGATAGTTGGATTTAGACCATATGTCAAGCTACAGTAGGAAAAAAAGAGTTATATATTAGCACATGTGATTACGGAGAAAAAGAAGCTAAGCAGCTGTYCAAATTAAAAGAGCAGGCAAACAGATCTATGGAGACATATTTCTCAGTTCACTATTCTGACCCATTGCCTTTACCTGTTGCAATCCAAGAAAGGGAGTTAATGATATAAGATTTCCTTCGTATTGCAATTAAGAATGAACATAGTTCATCAGTTTCAATTAAAAAAATTATATATACAAGACCTGTTGAATTAATGCGTTCTCTTTAAAAACCAGCAAAATCTTCATTTGTATGGGGTTGTGGCTGATCTATGCAAATATTCATCAGATTCAGTCTGTTTCTAAAATGAGGGCATTTTACTAAGTTTATGCTTGTCTTGTGTCTGAATAAATGATTCAGTTACAAACGACACAAAGAACATTTAGCTGAATTAAGCCAAAGCACTGGTCTACTGGGGCTAAATAAAACATCCCTTAGGAAACTGCATTTACATTTGCAGACAAAAATCACACTAAAAGAGATTTAAGGTTGTAGATAACTCACACATCCATGACTTAAATGTGTGCTCAACTATATGCAAACYGAAAGAACAAAACTGAAATAAGTTTTATCAGCCCCGGAAACCAGAAGGTAAGGCTGTCCTTGTTAAACAACCACATGGCTCACATGTTAAACAATTTCAACTGACATGCTAATGCTCTTTTAGCCCAGCCCTGTGGAGTATCTTGCATTCTGTCAAGGAAAAGCAGCAGGGTAAAACAAGAGGAACTTCCATGAATCCCAGACTTGCAAATCACTTTTTTTCTACAGATCCCACTGTACTCAACAATCCCATATGCACAAAACTTGTCACAAGGAAGGTGTTTGATACAGCATTAACCTCAGAAATCTTAGTCTAGCCAAATGAAAATAATTTTTTGGAGTGAATTTATGAAGCAGGTATAGCTCCTCTAGTGATTGATAACATGGCTGGACACACGTTTTCCCACAATGGCGGTTTATCTCCTTTACTATAAGGTGCAACTGATTATTTTAATTCTGTCTTATGTGCCCATAAGTCCTAGTTGAAATTACAAGTCTTTTAAAAGGCACAGAAGTTAGAGTCTGAAATGAAGGAAGTCATATGAAGTGAGTAAAAGACACTAGAGGGGGATGAAGGAGGAGAGGGGGAAGGATGCTGAACGCAAGCAATTAATTCCCATTGCTAAAAATGTTCAGAATGCTGAAAATTCCCATTCTTTTAAGAGTAACATTGTTAAGTGGCCCAATTCTAAATACTGGTACAGAAGTGTCTCTTGAGTCCCCAAACCTCAGTCTGGACAGAGGGCGATGTTAAAGACTTTAAAAATCACTTCAGGACAGATGTTCAGCGGTTTAGTACTGCTGACCTTGCCGTGAGGCAAAAGGCAGCTGATGTCTCGATGCCTTTTCCAGGTTAGACGAAGACAGAAGTACCCTGAGGCATGTACCTACAAACTTTTTTACATTTACTGGCTCTTAGGGTGGGATCAAGAACCCGCGTGAACACCAACAACACTCAAACTCCACAAGCGGCAGTTCAGCCTGGACTTGGACCTGAGCTTGATTTACAATGCAGTAATAGACCTGTGCCTGTCGGGAAGGAAGCATCGCATTGCCATATTAGAAAAGCCTACATTTGAAAATAAAAAATTAATGCGTATTTTTTAAAAAMCTGTTTTCATGTAATTTAAGGCTTTCTTTGACTGCAGACAGAGTTGCTATAATTGGAATGTATATACGGTTTTGCTAATCTCTAGTGATCAAACCAAGTACGTGATCCTCTCTAGTTAGACTCAAGATCTTAAAAAAAAAAAAAAAAGTCCACTTCAGATGCTGCTTTAAGATGAGTCCAACAGGTTCTGAATGTTCATTAGTTGGCATGAAAATTGAAAAGCTGAAAAAGTAATGAGCATCTGTCTTACACACATGGTGTTACCCAAGTTAAAAAAAAAAAAAAAAAAAAAAGAGAAAGAAAAAAAGCAAAAGCTACCAAACCCCCCAAGCCACATGCATACATCCTAAATGACTGCCCACCCTTCCCCCTGAAACTGAGGATTAAGGCAGAGGCGGATTAAAGAATGCATCGTTATAGGTCTATTATTCTTCAACTTTTCACTTTCAATCAAGACACACATTTGTAACTAAAAAACTGCTGAAAGCACAACTTCAGGGCATCCTCTGCATGTGAATTAAACTGGGGCTTTTTTTCCCAATGCCCCACTCTCCCCACCCACCCCCAGCGTAAGTAACAAGAGGCCATTTTCTGAAGGTCGTCTGAACGATTTCAAAGGCGATAACAAATCAGAATGTTCCCTGCATCTAATATCAAACAGGTCCGGTGCCAACACTTATTAGAGAAATCGGATTCAACCCCCCTTTCACCCAAACACACACACATCCAGCTTTGAAGTGGAAAGAATGCAGGGATCAGAAATTACCCCAGAGAGGCTCTGCCTGTCTTTGAAGCTTTCCTTTGATACTACTATTTCTTTTCCTCTCTTATGCTAGGAGGCTAAAAGCTGCCTTTTCTTATTGATATGGGGTAATTAATGAAGCCATAGCATTAACATAACCCAAGTTCCTTAACATGATAATTCAACAGAGACACTTATGTTTCTTTAGTCAAGTCTAACATGCAAAAATAGGAATTTGGCTAGGCAGAGATGTTAAGTACCCACTCTAAATATGCCCTGTCAAGGTGGTTCTTGGTYTCTGCATCCGAAGAAAAGCAGGGTATTACTATGCCAAAAAATCCCAATACGTTTTTATTTTTATTGGCAGACTAGGGCTACTAATGGCTCAGCTGAAAATAAGCCYGCCCTGCCAGGGTGAGCTACATAGCTTCATTAATTCAGGAATCAGGACAACACTAGTAATTAATTACTATCCATGGTTAAATTCCAGTGCACAATGAGTATGTCAGAGTTTGAAATCAAGGGTGGCACGGTGCCATTACTAAAACCACAGGGCTAATTAAAATGCATCAGTATGTGGTGGACGCAATGGGTTAGTACGGTAAGCAAGAGAGACTGCAGAGTGATCAGCATCCAGAACCCACAACATGACAGAGGCTGCCAGATCTCACCTATTGTTTTCGCAAAGCRTCACCAAAAATGCCTAAGTTATGCAGCTGGCAACCTGGCAAAGATATATTCTGTGGGGTTTCTGAATAATTCACGAGAGAAGTACGTGAAGCACTTAAGAATTGCAACGATTCTCTGTCTGTATAAGCAAATCTTGAAAATAAAAGCCCAGAATGTAGTGTCTTATTTTACTCACTGCAAGCTTAAGACTTCTATTTTTTCACCTTAATTTTGAAAGTATTTAAATCTCTAAGAGGGAGTACCCAATTTAAGTAGACTTCAGTACAGCAGAAAGCATGTGAAGTTTCACGTAAGTACCTGTCAACCTACACAGTACAACGTACGAGCACACAGCAAGCTAAAGCAACCTGGATAACACACTGTCAGCTTTCCTGGGAAACTGCTAGTATGCCACCATGCACAGTTCCGCAACTACGAGAAACACCCGTATTTGTTTTATTTCTAGATTTGCCTGACTAATGGACCAGAAGACTATCAATGCCTCTGCTGTTTGCACTCAGGTCTTCCCTTTTTCTTCCCAGTAATGCAAAATTTGCTAAAACAGTTGTACTTTCAGAGATAAATGATGACTCCCCTGATCCACAAGCAAATCGTTGGCCTCTTCTGCGCACAGTCCATTTTTCACTTATTGTCTGGGTGATCATTCAGTCTCCCGACGATGGCCATTTCTTCTCTTGTTGAATACTGTTGAGTATATTTTGCTGCCCCAAACCCTGCTCTACTTGGAGAAAGCCCCCCACTGAATTTCACTTTTGTTACTTGAAGGACCTTCTGACTCGTGCAGTTAGGAGAATAACTCAACAGGCCTTCATTCAGCTATTTAAGGGTAAAGCGGCACAACAACTTATTCAGTGTCCCTTCTTCAACACGCCTTACAGAAGAGACAGAAACTTCAAAATTGCCATATTGTATGATACCACCTAGTTAATCTTATCACTGCTGTTTACAAATATTAAATGCTTCCTAGGAATACATAAGCAAACCCYGTATCAGCAATTACTGTGTAAACTGCTCACTGGAAAAACGATCACCTCCTACTGTGATCCTGAGGGTTCTCCGTATTTTTGTTATTTAATAAAGAAGATACTCGCTGACCTTCTCCTTTTTCATACTCTTCTCTGTCTCTTCTGAATGCTAGTGCATTTTTTTCCCCCTATCAGGCTAGAAATTGAGAAGCTAGAATAGTATGGTGAAACCTGACTGGAGTACTTTCCCAACAGCATCTGTTGTGACAGAGAAGGAATTGGAATGGACTATGTTTGCAACTGACTGTAATCACTCATTCCCAGCAGGCACAGTAAGTAAAGCGGATCATTGCAAGAGCACAATCTTCTTATTATTCTCCAATTAGCGGCGTAGTTAATTAGTGAAAAAGAGGGAGCCCACTGTTTGTCAATATGTGCTCGAGTTGGCAAAACTAGCAAGCTACGCATTTATTCAATCTTCCAAGCCAAATTTACTCATTATTTAAGCGGCTGCAACTCCAATTCTACTTAAGTCAAATGAAATGTTCCTATTTACACCTAAAACATAGACCTTCAGGTTTGCGAAAGCCCTGGGATGGCCCAGTGGAATAGCAAACTGCCACGTAAAGGTCAYAGGTTCACGCAGCCTTGTGGGAGCAGTCACGTAGCCTAGCTTTGGACACAGAAAGCTAAATCGGTAGAAAACAGACTCCCCTGCAGACTGGCTTAAAGCAAGAAAATAAGCCAGGTGTTAGCGCCGATGCTCTGGAGAAGCTGAACTGCTCCCCGCTGACAGCAGGCAAAGGTTAGTGCCCCGTGCCCAAAGCTGGCCTTGGTGAGYCCCGCTCTCCCCCTCGCAGCAAACGGTGACAGAGAAACGGTATGCAGCTCCCGAGAGGGTTAACCTTGAGCTAAACAGAAGCCCAACGCCAGATGCCGAGTTTCAGAAAGGAACTCTCTTACTTAGCTTTTCAGCATATATAGCACTATTATATTGCAAGGGAGCTTCAAAGGAAACTGGATTCATCAGAGAAAATGAGCACACCCAAATGAAGTGTGACACAGGAATCCATCAAGCACTGTCAGTGCTCTTCAGGCAGACTATCATTTCACTTCCGAGCAGAACTTGGGGTGAAGAGGGGCTGGTGCTATAAGTCTGTATTTATATGCTAATATACAGGGAGTATAGTGCAGCTGCTTCTGCGGCAAAGTGGTATTTAAACCTGCATATTTGAATAATGCAAATCAAAATCAGGCAATTTTTATTTTACCACTTCTCAGGCCAATCCCYTGCCCTTCGAGTGAGAATCTCTCACCTGGGAAATAGAGCTGTACTACTTCCTTCGGGAGATCAGCTCCTGGCCTTTTCTAGAGAACAGAGGTTCAGACTCAGAGCCGCTGAACTCTGGGTCAGTACACAACGTGCTTCTGTGTGCTAAAACAGTGTTATCACTTTTGAAAGGAAAAAAAGTCTCACCTCATTATAACATGGCCTATGGGTGCCAAGTACTCATCTTGATATAATGAACTTTTTATTTTAATAGGCTTCATAATCAGAAGAGAAAGCTCCAGAGAGAAAATGTGAAACATAGAGGTATTTAGTACTGTTACTGGCAAAGGAGAGTCCTGGCGGATGCCTCAGTAAAAGAGACCACTCCACCCCGAAAAGAGAAACAAGCTGAGCTGAAGGCCGTCAGGTCCCATTAACATCTCCTGATGCGCGAGAGAGAGCCATATGGAGTGTGTGCAGTCAGACGAAATTTGAGGGTTCAAGCAGGGTGAATTGCTCATAAAACAAATCACTTGTGGAAACAGGTAACACTTGCTTTAATAGCTGCTGTTCAACATGTGCTATTAATGACAAGCAAATTATTGAGGACTACCTACCAATGATTCTCACAGTTGCGTTTATCAAATTGAGCACAAAACTAGCCCAAGATGTCCCAATGGCTCTCAGAAAAGAGAAATCTGAACCTTGGGCTATTGCTGTGCTGGTACACTGAAAAAACATTTTCTCAGTAACTATTAACAAGGCAACTGGGGTCTAAGGTGATAAATTAGAAATTCAAGCAAGGGCTTCAGAGCTTAGAAAGAAGTCAGACATTTGGGTATGAGAAATCCAAGCAAAGCACGATAAATTTAAACTGGAGCATTCTGCAAAACAACCACAGAGTCTTTTGACAGTTTTATGTTTCTAGCATACTTGTGATGGGATTCCTGTTCTCTGTCATTTAAATACCAGGTAAAAATAAAATTTAATGTTGCTGGATATACAATAACCTACCTTGCCATCTTCAGTATAGACATTTTCATTGTACCCTTTTACTATTGTCCGGTCAATGAAGAGGCTCCGCATCACCACTATCACTTTTAACACTTTTCCTAAGGTAACCTGCGAAGAACAAGAGAAGGACAAAAAACTGRAGGAGAGTGTCTGAATTCAATGGTGTCTGAATTCACAAGACCATCAAGTTAACAGCTTAAGTTGACGCAATTTCAGTTTTCAATATTTTATCGACAGACCAAAATAAAAGATCTAAAACCACKGTGTGTGTTATGAGGAAGAAGTAGACTATAAAGTGCAGAACAAACAAACATTCATTTGCAACTGAAAATGTATGAATTCACAGAATTCCCTTGTGTAGACATGACACTGCCAAGCAACTCTCTCAATTTTATTAACACCACAACTCAATAGCTTGTCAAAAACAATGAGCAAATGTGATTATTTTCGATGTATGTGATATTCTCCAATACAAGTCCACTTAGAGAAAAATAATTTGAAAGAAGAATTGGACTCTTCTAAGGCTAGTTTTTAAAAGCATGCCATGAGCTAATGGAAAACATTTTAGGTCCAATAAAAATGTAAAATTATTTAAAAGAAAACTATAGCTAAAAAGTAAAAATGCTACATTTTCAAAGGTTTAATTTTCTTCTGTGAAAGCGYTAAAGTGTAAAGAATAAAACTAGTATCAAGGAAAATATATAGGGTCAGAGTATAACAACAGAAATAAGCCTAAATTATATTATTGACAAAAATGCAATAATGAAGGCATTTTAAACTCAAAATCAATTCACATTTCAAAGATGAACTCGCACTTCAATATTGTTAAGATGTGTGTCTAACAGTAATTCTGTCTTTGTGTTTTGTTATACAGAGATTATGACAGTTTCTCCTCACCCACACAAGCATGAAACTGAGGTAAAAAAGGAACAATTAGTTCATTTTAGTATTTCCCAACCAGCAGCGGCTCATTTTCCATTGTGTGTGTTCCAACATTTCGTCCAGTATAGATTAACACAGGCTAGAACAATTGTGTTTTTACTGCTAACTTCAGCAGAGAAATCCACACCCAAAGAAATCAGTCAATATGCATCTTTATTGAGTTGTTACATGTTTTTCCTTTTTAACTCCTGCTAATGACTCCTACCTACCACCTTGTTTCAACACGAGTAAACCTCAACCTGATGCTGACCCAACTAAGAGACTAACAGGCAGATCAGCTCTGAAGTGCCAAGATGAATTCCCCCCCCAAGGAGGAAGACGGACAATCTGGCACAAAGAGTCCACCTCAAAGCTGATGCAGGGACAAYGCTGCTGAAGGAGGGTTAGGAGGGGAAATGGTGGTAGGAATGGGATAACAACACAGGACTTTGCAGAACAGTTACCCAAACTACTCTAAAAGCTGCTTATATCACTGTATAGAGCAGGACAGAGTTACAAATCCTGAAAAGAACTGATGACAGTTCTTTAGCATGGGRCATGGATAAAGCGACTCTAGGACAGAAGAGCCTGAACAACAGGGATGAACAAGTCGACAGCAAGAGAGAGGACAGGGAAATGAGAAGGGAAAAAAGAGTCAGTGATAAGACTTCAGGATGACAGGCTGCTAGTTATAATTCTGCAAGAACATGAAGAGGAAAAGCAAGTCAGAAGAACGGGTAAATTTTTGAAGAAAAATGTTACAGGCTGAAGTAGGTTAGCTTGTACCAAGGCCTGAGCCATGCACATACCGTGAAYAGCTTTTTCTGGTTCCTACCTTCTTACAATAGATTGGGGTTTTCTGAACATGTATGGAACTGCCTCGTGTTCTCAGGCAACCATATCATGGTATCAGGTACTGTGAATTTGGGTCTAAATGTAGTATCTTGCTGGGTCACTGTAATAAGACCTAGTTGGTCTGCAAATAAAGGAAATTGGCAGTTATTTCAGCACYTACCACTGTATCAATTAAGTTAAAAATACAAAATCATGACCCAGAGGTGCCCAATCTATGATGCTGATCATCCACTAGAATCAGAAAGACAGTTTTGTCATAACCGCTAAGATGAGAAAATGGAGTCACTTTGAAAAACATTGTCAGCACACTTAGAGTTAACAGGTTTTTATTTATTTTTCTACCTTAGTAAGACTGGCACTTCGCTAGGAAATAGGTCTACTGAGAGAACTGACTCTTATAGCTTCACACTAGGCATCAACCATATACAGCAGAATTAAAAGGAGGAAAAGAAGAAATTTTAAACAAAAAGAAATCTTCTTAATGGAAGAGAAAAAAGGCTGCCCTACAAACACCCAGACCCAGCTTTATGTATAATATTTTCTATCTCCATTGCCTTCACACACTTTAGTGGATGCTCACTTCTTTCCTCTTCCCTTACGTTCTGTGTTCACGCTATCKCAACATTGCTGCCAGGTGGAAAAAAAATTGGATGAAGTTGGTTTGAAGCCTGTGTGGGATGTTCCTGAAAATCCTCAGAGTGAACAGTGGAACGTGACAAGCTGAAAAATCCCATGTTTGGCACTCCAGCTTGCTCGAATATACTTATTGCTGGCCTCAAACCTCCCCACAAGATTTACCTGCAGAAACACTTTCAAAACGCTTCTGCATTAGCTCACTGCCTTTTCCCAGGTCATCTGTTTTCATCCCCTTCCAATGATTCACTCCACTCTTTCAGAAGCCGTCACAGCTACCCAGACCCCAGCTAGCATCCATCATGCAATACTGAAAGGTCAAATTCTGCAGACTGGTCCGGGACAGTAGCCTCGATCACCCACCTGCTCGGAAGTCAAACGAGCAGGGTTACACTGTCTCCTACATGTGTAAGGAGCTGTGTAAACCCATCCTTAGATRGGTACCTAAGACGGTGAGCTCCCTGAGGAAGGCACTACTGTTGCAATCTCAACTTAGACAACGGTTTGTGCAAGGGGGTCCTCTCCGGGAGTAGGGGCACCGAGGCATTGTGGTAATACAAATGAAAGATCGAATGCATTGCAACTTTGGCTGGGTTAGTGCTAGGTTGTCTGAATTAGCTCTTACAGTGCTCTGGCACTCAAATAGAAAAATTTCCTATTTTGTGCCGCTGTTGTTTTGACATGGGATTCCTGTAGATTTTACACTGGCTGGAAGAGAGATCGGGACTTTCAGATGATTTTTGCAGGACTGTATCATTAGTTAAGTCTGACAGAAGCAGAAAGTCTGTAAAACTAAGTGTAGATCAGAGAAATTATAGTTCATCATTTTAACAGCATTGAAAGAATGAGGCTAGTAGTACAAAGAATGAACAGCCTGTCACTAGACTGGAGGATGCTGTTAGATTTGGAAGCCAAAAGTACRCTCCACAGCTATTTTCAGGGTAAAGCTCATTCTGTATTGTACATAATAAATGGGATACCCTTTATTTTTTCCTCTAATAATCAAGACTTGTAACTGTTTTCAGGACTTAATGTTCACCTCAACCATATTTTACAAATCATGTTTTCCAGCAGACCATTTTCTTTCAATGCCTGCTCAACTTAGCTAACTGGAGTCCATGTTCAGAAAAGATCTATGTATGGAATATAATTTACACCTATAGTCATACAACTGTGTCCCTACAGATCACCTGAAAGAAGGTAATAAAAAACTAATGGCTCTGGTGAAAAAGTAATTGGATAGTTCTACTCTAAGCTCCAGTAGCGCAGGTCTCTCCTCCTGGAGGTCAAGACTCACCCAGATGGTCTCTACTTAATGGGCACTAAAATGTCTCTGCATTTCCACAAATATCAACTGAAAGAAACTTCTTACATTACAGAAAAGATACCTTTCAATTGTGACAAAAAGGCAACAATTTCCTTTCTAAGCTAACTTTTCCTATTAAATTTCAACTTCTTCTGTCGATATCCTGTTAAGACAGCACTTGGCTTTTTAATATTTCGCCTGAAGGATATATGCCAACTCGTCCTTGATGCAGAAAATTTTAATTCAAATCAATACATGTACAAGGTCACTTTAAAATTCAATTAATATGAATGAAAAAATATGCCCCAAAGTTCTGTGAGCTGAAAATGGAACAGTTGCAACTTAAATATCTCTGTAGCTTCTGTTTTGGTCTGTGTAATWACAATGTACTTCTAACTTCCTTTTAACTAAAATATACTAAATTCAGACAGTTAAGTTATTCATAAATCCCCTGCTTCCTAAAATGGCAAGCTCCAGAAGAAGGTAGGACAGGCAGCTGACTGAAATCTGCAGCCTTTCTGACAAAGATATATAAAATAAAAGTCTTCTTGAAACACCACAGTTTTAAAAATATTTTGTCTATCGCCAAGATAATTCTCAAAGAGCATATGACAGACACTGTATGCCAAGAAAGGGGGAGGGGAAACAGAATAATCAGTGAGAATGGCTTAGATAATTTCTTGTAAGACTGCTAAAAAAGTTCCCATTTAACATCACTTATGATTGGAAAAGAAATAAGTACCTCTCCAAATAAGTCAGAATTGGGGTCAAAATTAGTTTACAAAATGAAAAGGATCAAAATTAATTTACAATGCCAGAATTCTGCCTGGAGGAAATAGCTTGAAATCCCCCCCTTTAATTTTGCCTCCTCACTGAAACTGGTATCAAATGAAAAGCCCTTTTATAAACAATTTTAAAAAATGCATTAACAAACATTCTTTCTTCAAATTTATTTAAAAGTTTGATATTAGGAAAACGTATGCTGACAACACCAAGCTCCAATACTTTGCAAAAAATTCCCAAAGCTCCAGATTTCCTCTCAGCATCCCAGGGAATTTGCTGCTGATTTGAGCTGCAGATGCTCTGCAATGCAGAGCTAAAAGAAAAAAACCAATATTTTCAGTTAACATGGGTACCTCCCTGCTCGTAKAAAAAGGAGCACAAGTTTGTATGCATTTTTTATTCACCTCAGAAAACAATCAGGTAACATACAAACCAGAGATGTAACCAAGCTGTACRTATTTCCAGCAAAAGGCCAGACACCTGCTCCTTGCCATATAGCCAGCCATAAGCTTGTCCTCCCACTTGTGTTATCTATCTCACTAATCAGCACAATGCCTGGAAATCATATATATATCAACTGAAAAATAAGGTTTTATATTAAAAATAAAGTAAAAAAAAAAACCACCCAGACTTTCAACTAGTTATTTTTTTTCCTATGTCTCATCTGCTGCTGGTATGAATGCTGCGCTTTCCCTCACATGCTCATTATTCTTTAATGATGCCTATTTGTAAATAGCAAGATAAGATGCAATTAAGCCATTAGAGTCTAAATAAACAAACATACTAATTAGGTTCTTTACAGGGATTTTTTTTTTTTATGTAAGGGATGGAATTTACCTTTCATTAATCTAATTGCAATAGTGCATGATAAAAGTCAACATAAATGAAGGACTTTAAATGATTTTGCCATATTAGGGATGAGCTGGTGATCTTCTCCCTTGGTAACAGGGAATATTCTCTTAATAGAGCGAACAAACTGGCACAGAATATTGTTCAAAGGTTAAAAGACAGATTTTGCCAGTGGCCGGTCACACTTAGGGAAGTGTCACCCTAGTCCAGCATTGCTACAGATGATGAACCGGATTCTGTCTCTTTTTCCATTCTAAATTACAGCACACCAGGAATTTTAAAGGGATGAAAAAGATGTCTGGTCTTGCAGAATATAAATCTATGGGACTATCAACGCAGACCTGTGAGCCTTTGGGACTGGACAGCAACTCTGGGGCACAGTAACCCTGTGGAGGGAGCAAAGCTGAAGAAATTTCTTGCTGGTCTTCCTCTACTTCTTCTACTCTTGCTCACTTTCCCATCAAAAGACCCTTCTTCATCTTCCTCATTCTTGGACAAACAGAGAATAATTTACAATTTACTTGCCACCCCCTGCCCACATACTTTGGTGATACAAGACATTCTTCCTCCACATATGTGGCCTCAAGTGCTGGCTTAATGCTTTTTAAATGCTGGTTCTCAATCTTAGGAGACAAACTGTGAAGCCRCTGCAGCCACAACAGTCCCACTATGAGCTCGGAAGTGATTCCTCAAGGTCCAGCTCACACAAGAGATCCTTAAACATCCCAATACCTCCATCAAACGCCAAAACCTAGCTAGTGTCTCCAACAGAGTAAACCCCTAAATTAATGTTCATCATATGTGCCTAAAATTAGGTGCCTAAGCCACCAAACGTGATCACCAAATCCATACCCCTATCACAAATCTGCCTGCCTCTATCCAGTGCCTGCTTTGCGCTCGTCTCCTACTGAACCACCAGACTGGTCAGGAGGAACACTGACACTGCTAAGCATTTTGGAGAAAAGAGATTGTTTTGAAAATAACAGCATTAAATTGTTTCCAATCAAGTATGACATCAATACTAATTTCAAATCACCTAAGAAATCCCCCTCCCCCCCCCCCAGTTCTTCAAGATCAGGGTCTCTTGAACACAMATCAGTTTGGTGGCCTTTCTTATTGGGCAAATAATAAATTTCAGAATCCATTTTTCCAACAGAAAATAATAATGATTTTATGTAAAACACTGATAAACAAAAATGAGACACAAGAAATTACTYCGTTTTAGTGAACAGATGTCTAGCCTATTTGCAATTAATACAGCCCACTTCCATACAATCAGGCTGTTTAAAATGCTGCGAACAAGACTTGAAAGTTGMAATGCAAATGTGTCTGATTTTATGGAGAATGAATAAAATGGTAYAAAAACATGTTTCATATTTTTATATGAAAGATCTAGTAAAAATCTAGGCATCAGTATAAATTTATAAAATTAATTTATCATCAAAAATTTGTAAGATAATATGAAAAGAAGAAATTATTTCTGCCATGAGCTTTGGTTTGGCAGAAACAATTCAATTTTTCAAATTGGAAGTTAGTTATACATATCATTATCCTTTAGAAACAGCCCAAATTACAGAAAACTATTTAATTATCTGTAAAAATATTTACCCACTGTTTGTAACTTCTATAGTAGTGCTTTTACATAGCTTTACAAACACTGGGGAAACAAATGTAGTTCCCAGATGAAGACAAGAAAGTAAGTTTCTACACATGACTTGGACTAGCTAAGGAAGTTATATTTGTCAACTGGAAAAATGGGGCTAATGCCTCCTGTTTTCTCAAATATTTCTGATATTAACGAACAAATGAATTGTACAGGAATTAAGTGTTCCACACTGAAAAAGTATACTGAATTTTGATAACACAAGCATGGTGTGTGAAACAATCACGAAATAATCACACCATCAAGTTATTTTATTAGGAAAAAAAAAAAAGTATATCTAGGAATACAACTAATYGTTCAAAACAAGCAAAAATCTAGGTATTTTTCATTAATTAAAAATCAATTCATGTTTTCTTAACATACAAGATGAGGTTTATCTATTCACAATTCCTGGCATTTGACCAACAAAATCTCACAAAAACCTTAAGGAGTCCGCAGTTCCCTCTGCTGCTGCTGGAAATTAATTTTGCATAACACTGTTATTAAAGCTGATATAATTCTATGTTTAGTCTTTTTTATGCATAGTGTGATTAAAAGATTAATTGAAAAATCACTAGTGAAGATTGGGATTAAACAGCACCTTGAAATGCCATGATAAACTGCTTTTAAAATCAGTTGAGGATTTCACACAGCTCTGAAAGGTTTCAATTATTTATGTATTTGGTCTGTGTAGCATAAATCCAGACTAATGAGGTACAATTGCTGTGTATAAATCTAAAGTATAAAAAAACTCCTTATTGTCTGGAGGAAACAGCAACCTCAAAGGACTAGGAGGTAGCAACCTTTCAAGACACAGCATTTATGCTCTCAGGAATAGTTTATTTTTCTCTTTGCTTAAAGTTCTCAGCTTACGTGAAAGCTGTACTCTGGTTAGGGAGCTTAAACACGAAGGTTACTCGCCAGAAGAGTTTGACCAGCAGGCTCACACGGCTGCTAATTATTCCTCTTGAAACACCAGATGAATCTTAAGACCGTGAAAGTCCCACCTCTACAGCTAAGTACATAAATTCATGTGCACATGAAGCTGTAGAGTCTGGGGYTGAAACTTTCCRTATTAGGTCTTYTTCCTAAAGATGATTTGTTTGGCARAGTCTCCAGCTATTCTGAAGTTTCAAAGAATCTCACMGGCACTCCCTTTCCCTTCCTCCCCATCTCCTTCCAAACATTTGCACATTCTTAAAATATGTATAGTGCTTACCAGTGCCTTTGAAGAKGAATACATGTTTTTTCTGGTAAATTATTGTGTTTAAAGATGTTTTAATAGAACAACTAGGCCTCTGCGTCAAAGACCTTCATAAGCAACAACAGGTATGATATGAACAGTCCAAGGATAAAAATGGTTGAGATTATACAGTTAGTTAATTAACTCTGGGCAAACAGGATGGTTGTGAAATATTTTTTACATAAAACAAGCATGATGTGAATCCTTTGGTTTATGGTAAACCATGCTGCTACAAGGGAGCAACTCCAAATCTAACTTGGGATAAGTGCAGAGTGAGAAATCACAAGTACTGAAGAAACCTCCCTTCTTCTGGGGGAGGTGCTCTTCACACTGCCCATCCTGCAGCACCTTTCACTGAATGATTTGTGGCTGAAAACAGCAAAAGCTTTTGTAGCAGTCAGGGCCAGATGGAAAGTGCCATATTGGCAACATCAACTGAGACAGATGGGAAAAAGGGAAAACCTGCCTAAAAGAAAAAAAATKATAAACCCATCACACAATCACATACAAAAATACTTTAAAAACAATGTCTTTGATCTCTGATTCAAGGAAAATATGCATACCACTGGTTCAATACAGGGCTGCKATCTTGTAGCAACAATAATGTCCTTGATTTAGAGAGCGACTGCAACATGGAATTCAGTAAGTTACTACTGCTTGTAAAACGGGCTTCTTTTAYAGTTACCACCCTTCCACCCTACCTTATTCCTTATCAGTCACATCCAAGATAAATTTACCTGATTTCCTAATTGTGCCTGAACCTTGAAAAGCGTTATCTATTTTCTGACCTCAGAAAGCCATTAGAAGTGGAAGGCACTTACCATATGCTCTAAGAGAATGGAAAGGGTTTCAAAGTAAGGAAGTAAACCCAGACATTTTTCTATAGGAAAACAGTTAAATATAAAGTCAGCTTAAGACGAAATGCAAAAGTTTCCAAGACTTATAGCTTCTTAAGACTGCACTGATTAATTAAATTCTTTTCTGGAATATATTGTTCCACTTGGYGAATCCAACAATTGCAGATTAAATGTTTTAATGCCAGCTGCTTATTTTAACCTCTGACTCAGTTAATCTCTTGCAAATTTGGGGCTGTTCAAAGAAAGTTAATAATGGGACGTTAGACAGTTGATTAATTAAAACTAAACATAATCACAGCTATACTTACTATAGAGAAATTAACAGAACCTTTGAAAAATATAGGCAAAAATCTAACCATAATAGTGTTTTAAAGTCAACAAACTCTAAAAACAACATAAAATCTAAGGAGCGACTCCAACGTTGACTTATATTGACTCAAYAATTCTGGTATAATAAAATATCTGATTTTCAGATTCATTTTACCTTTTGCTTGGAAACAAGAAATATACTCACACGTACACTACACCCAAGCCTTTTGTAATAGCTTATGTGAGAAAGGAAAAAATAAGAGGAAGTGCCATGAGAAATTTGAGATGGAAAACATTGATCTGGTCTCAGTTCTTCACCTCTGTATACAGTATATTTTCTAGTTTTCTTTAAAATTTGGCAAAAGATGCGACTTCYGTCTTTCACCCTACTAGAGGAAAATCAGCATCCAACTGCTACACTACAGACTCCACTTCCATGTTGCTGCCTTAGAGTAAAAACTTTAAAGACTTCTTTTGCTATAAGCACAACAGCTGCCTGTGAAAATTAATGTGAACAATAGTTTCTTCTGGAATGAAATCTTGCTTGGTCAGGCAGAAATAAATCGAATGTATTGGACTTGCTTATCTCTAATCCAGCCTTTACTGCTCATTTACTTCAAAGGCAAATTCTTGACTTCATCATATAACAGAAATTCACTGACCCAAGAACAATTTGAACAAATTTAAATCATATTGGTTTCCTTCTTCTTTTCTTCCTCCCACCACTCTTCTCCTTCTTAATTATCATGATTAAGACTCACACATTGCCAAGACTGCTGAAAAACACAGTGAATATTTGAGTTTGCGCTCGTATTTCTACAATCGCATTTAACAATAAAAAGTAATAGATCTTTTGTTTAAAGGTGAAATTCTTTTTATTACTCATGTGCCTAAGAGCAAGATAGATCCTACATTASTGTGACAAATGAAGAACAGTATGTTTCTGAAAGAAATTATCTTTAATAACCTGCATTTTAGAAACAGTAATTCAATCCCTTGAGAAATCCATCTCAAGGGATTAAACGATCCAACTTACCAGAAGCATTGCCGAGGTTCCGTTTGGCCGGGATAGCTGGATAGACATTTCAGGGAACATCCTATCAATGCGGTTGATCACATCATCAACATATCTACCGAACAAACCAAAACAACAGAATTAACACACACGCTCCTTGCCACAGACTCCGATTATTGCTCCTTTTTAACAATGTCCACAGGACTTTCCTGAACTAATTTCTCTTTGATACCTGCATATTTTTCAAAAATGCATGGAAGCATAATTCAAAAACTTATTGATAACAGGAAACATACCAAAGCCCTRTGTAGGTTGTTTGGAAAATTAATTACTCTGCCCTTAAAAACATGCACGCACTTAATTTKTAGTCCAAACCTGTCAGCCTCAAACTCTTGCCATCATATTTCTATACTTTTGCCTCAGGGGGTGAAGGATACGTTATCAAAATTACTCTTCCAGCATAGGAATTCATAGGCTGTCACCTCCTTACCCTCTCTTTGATAAACTAAACAGATAGAGGTTTTCTCAAAATCTTCAGACTATTCTTAGTTGGTTTTTTTTTCTGAATCTTTCCAATTTATTTCATGCACTGATGACTCTGAATTTGGGTAGTACATTCCAGGAGTTTCTCTGGGGTGATCAAACATAGAGGTAAAATAATATCCTTTCTGCCGGGTATAACCCCTCTGCTTACGCAGGCCAAAGCGAGGCGGTATACACATTTGCCTTGGTTCCCTGGTATCRTATTGAGAGCTGACATCCCTTAACAGGGAAAACTTCCTTTCAGAGACCTTGCTTCCCAGGACACATCCCCCCATCCCATGGGCATGTCTCACACCCTTCAGCCATTCCTCTGGACACATTAAAATGCACAGCATTTGCTTTAGCAGAATTTACAAGACAGTCTGTATCATCTGTGCACTGATCTGTCCTCTGGCACTACTTTCAGTTCGCCTGAAGTACCCAGAAGGAGGGAGAGCACTGCTGCCTTGTTATCATGCATCTAAAAACTCTGCAACTTGATCAGATCCGTGAATGAATTTATTGATAAAACTGTTTTCATGCTAGCCCACATACGTGCTCTGAAAAAAAATTTTGGAAAAATGGGTTGCCTCAGTTAGATTAACAGTAAAACTGAAAAATCTAATTATTTCCCTTTACCCTGCTTAAATAAAGGCAAAAAAGGTTGAATTCTTGTTCTTCAAAGTTATTCAAGTTCTAATTTTAGTTGGTAAGAGCCCCCCCAAAACAATGAGGTGCTATGCTCCAATTGCGATTTTGCAAGGGATTAAAAATCATCAGAATAAAATAAAATAACATCAAGAAAGCTACGCTTACACATCTGGTAAAGCGAGCCCACTTTTAAAAGTAACGAAAGAGTGGAATTAGTTAGGACAATTTTGCATAAAAATCTTAATCCACACTTCTCGTGCAGAAGAAAGTTTCCCCATTCACTTGAATGACTCATTAACAGCTTGCTTGCTGATAAGCAAAGTCGAAACATCCATAAGCCAAGAACTTCCTTAGCACGGTGAAAGAGGAGAGGCATAAGACGGTGCTTCAGGATGAGTAAGCTACACATCAACAGTATGCACCTAACTAATTTTAAACATTACTGAATCCCATACTTCTTTTTATACAGCTTGAGAGTTTATACTGTTTCGTAAATGCAATTACTCCAGGCTCCGCAAATAAATTAAGCCATTGCTTGTGCATGAGTGGAGATGACTGATTGAGAAACAGGCAAGGAGAGATTCTGAGTTTCTTGATTAGTATGTGGTTAAGAACATGCCTTATAGTCTTGCACACTATGATGCAGATTATTGCATAACTTAAGTTTTCTAATTTTCCAAGCTTTGGACAATAAGTAAGTTAAAAACAATCAAARTATGAAGTTGCATAAAAAACAAGGACTACATACACACTGACACAGTCTATATGCATTAAGGAAGGAAAATTCAAGTAATTTTAAATCGTATAAACAACAGTTGGACTTGGGCATTTAGTCTGCTTAGGTCCTTCTGAAAAATCCCAGGGGACATGTACATTTATTCTTTGAAAATGTGATCCAGGCTGGTTGGAGGTGACCAATTCTTCAACTCTTTCTTAGATCTGATTGTTTTTTAAATTTAAAAATTGTCTTGACCGTGTGCCTTAAAACTTGACTCAAACTCAACTGTCACCTTCTACTACCTGAGCAGTATAAGGCAGAACAGGGAATTCACAGGGAGCTTGTGAAGAGTCTTCCCTTTAAGTGAAATCACACATACAGCAAAACAGAAATCTTCTAATTTGTACTAACCTGCTCCTGAAAGAACTTAAAGATGAGTTACTACGATACCTTGGGCTTTGAAACCTCTTAATTTTGTACCACTCTTCGTAAGTCAGTTGACAAAAAAAAAAAAAAGAAAATTAAAGCCACACGCTTAAGGAAATATAATGTTTTACTTTGGCAAAGCTCAGCAACTCTATCAGGACCATCCACACAGGTAGCCTTTTCCTTCTCTTCTCAGTCAAGAGGATGTCAGAGAAAATCCAAGACCAATACAATAGAAGAGCATTCACGTACATACCACTGTTTTGCCCCTTTGCCTTTTTTCAAGTAGACATCAGGGTTTCCTGAGGACTCATCAGAACAGAAGGATTCTTCAAAGATGCATATATAATTACTGAATTAGCCTGGCTACATGGCAGCCTCAAATATAAAATGACAAACAACCTAATCTAAGGCAAAATTCTTCTATAGATATGCCCTTCAGAGAGGACATCTGGTAAAACATCTTGCGAAGGGATGGATAGGATTAATCAGATGCAGCAGAGTAATGTAAAAGTGTAACTGGTGACGACTTTAGAGAAAACTGAAGAACACATGATAAAGACAAGATAAAGTACACTCCTGAGGCTGTCTGGAAAGAGGGTCAGAGAAAAAGCTGCTGTCTGGAACTTATTTTACAGAACTGAAATACATTAATTTAGTGCCAAAATAAGTAGAGTCACAATTTACACATCTCTGTCCAATCAGTTTTAGCTCAAAAATATTAGAGTTCCTATTTATGTTACAGAACCTCTTACACAGTCTCAGAGAAGTGTAGCACTTAAGGATGGAGAAAAGTCTAATTTTACTTTGCCCATAAGCACTTCTAACTTTTAACATACTTACCACATCTCAGTTTTCTCCTACTTACAAAAGATGCTGGTTGGAATGAGCATTTACAAACCCAAGAGAAATAACACAAAGCAGGGAAAAGCAAATGGAAATAGATTTGCTCAAACATTTGGCATATCTTAATCTTACGGAGAAAAAATTAATGGTATTCTCAGAATTAAATACAAGCTGAAATTACATGGTAGCAGCTTCCGCTCTTGTCCTAGAACAGGCATTATTCCACCTACGAAGGGTTGAACAGAGTGTCTAGACAAACTCCCTCCCCATACCTTCTCTATCATGCAAAGGATGCTCAAAAAGGTCTGAAGACAGATCGCAAACGACTGCAGATGATCACACCCAGTAGTCTACATATTAAATTATAGCACGGTATTTAAACTCTCTATAGACAGAATTTCATCTTACTTATTCTTCTAGGCCTCAAAAGGCCATACATTAACACCTTTTAATTGCAACATCCCAAATTAGTCCCATTCTATTCAAAAAAGGTTCAAGTAACTTCATCAATACCTGCATCCTAACCCAGACCTGCACGCATCCTAATCAGAAAAGAACAACAGGCTTGTCCAACAGGACTTCCAATCATTAAATTATATCAAACACTAAACCAATTTTGCTAATGTAATTTTACTGATCAGAGGGAGRATTTTTAAAGAAGCTTTAATAGCAGGTTTGAATCAACTTCCTTCTCCCATTTTTTCTCATCCTTCTCCTTCATGACACAGATTCATAATTTTTAAGGAGGTTTTAAAATTGTATTTTTGACAGAAAATCTTTATTTTAAAAATGATAAATACTGTATCAGGGGTATGCATCTGAATGTGCAACAGAACCAGCCGTTAAGATCAGACCTAACATCAGATGCTCTCCAAGGCTGTCAACACTATAAATCGTTATTTTCATTTTAATGTAATAGAATACTTTTTCTACAAACATGCTATATTAATACTGCAAAAGTCAAAACACAACAATCTACTTCATGAACATTAGCAAAGACTAAAATTAATTCAAAATGTTGTACTCCAAATGAAGTCTTGTTATGAACATGCAGAAAAACACTAGAACAAAGCAACAGAAATACTCTTTGAAAATCTCTTTGCCATTTTGCCAATAAGCGTATACATAAAACCTTCAGTGYGTATTAGAGGAACAATGGCTGGGACAGAAGACACTTTTGAAGCCAGTTAGAAAATACTGTTTATAAGGGACTAATTAGTTACGCAAAATGCTAAACGAGAAGTTTCATACTAAAACATTGGATTGAAAAGGTAGAAATAATTCAGGAACCATCTTTGTAGATAAATGGTCTTGTTACATCTCTTTGATTCACACAGAGGCCCCCCAAAAGACAGTTATATAGAAAAGTAATTCATTATAAATGCCTTTCAATTCCACAGTGGACAGATGGCTTAGTTCTCTAATGTGACCTCTCTCTTTTACTTTTTTTTTTATTTTTACTGGATTAAATCCAGCCATCCAATGTTAGTGTGATGTTTAACAGCTTAGACAAGATTTAAATAGCATTTATCCCACACAGTGTTTAACTTGCATGCTGTTCATTTTTTCCACTCAATACAACAATTTAAAGATTAGAAATATAAGTATTAATAACTATTTTCTGAGGAGGTCTTTCGGAAGAAAGAAAATTTTGCTAAATGATCCTGGGGAGACTGATAAAAAGAGACAGAGAGAAAAAAAATACACATTTGTAATACAAAAGAGCGTAATTTTTCCTATACACTCAGTGGAAAACACCACATATGAGATGGAGAAACTCTATGACATATTGCGCTGACTCTGGATTAATGATTCTGGACAGCAATAGGGGAAACTCTCCACACATTCTCTCACTTACTAGCACAGTATTTACTTGCTCCCAGATTTTTTTTTTTTTTGGCTTTCAGTTACTATTTTCAACACAGCTAATAATTTCTTTTCACATGTCTGGTATTTCAGAAGCAGGGGCTGGCCCTGCAGACTCGTGCTAGCATATGTGGTGTTCGCTAATAAAGGCACCGGTGCAAAGAACTTGCCTGCACTCTACTAAGACCTATGGAACAGCTATTTTTTGCAGAACCAGGCTCAATATGTAACTTAAAGCTTTTAGAAGGGGCAGGATTTTAAATATTATAGATTTTATAGGGAGACTAGTTTTCAGGAAACCTGATTAGAGAAATATTATATTTTAAAACATACAAGGTAGTCACAGTTCTAATGTGATTTATGAATCAATGAATTAAAGTTTTAATTTGAGTCAGCTACCTGCTGAGCAAGTCTCTGCAGGTAGCAAATTCAAGTTGATAGAAGGCTTTTCAGAAGCATCAATTAACAATAGTTATTAAAACAGTGACCTCTGCCAGCTTTTGTGAGATGATGCTTCCTGCTTGGATAGGCAATGAAGAGCRTGAAAAGAAATTCAACAACTCTCACGCTGTGAAAACGACTTCAAGTCTCAAGACTAAATTAGACAGCTGGCACAATCCGTGACATCTGTACATCAATCCTCGAAGCCTCTGCCTTTTTCCCCCAAATTCCACAGGTTCTGTCGGGGTTTTTTTTACTGTTAATTCAGGCTCTTGCTCTTTTCTTCTCTAGAACCTCAATAAAAATGCTCATGTTTCCTGGYTCCAGTACTAAAATCACTTGTTTTCACCAACTTCTCCTCCAGCTATAAACTTCCTTGCCATGCTGTCATTTCTTAGTGTTGTTAACGCTGTCCTCTTGTCCTTTCTGAACAAACTGCTTCAGTGGTTTCCTCTCTCTCCTCCCCCAATTTCCAAGTTTCTGTTGGTGGAAGACTCCAGCCAGGCTCCTCCTGGCTCCTCTTGTTTCCTTCTGTTCCCTTCTCATCTGCACGCTAACTCAGTCTTCTGCTACTCCTTCAGTGCCTCCGTTCCTGCTGTGAAATCTTTATTCATGATACATTATAAAGGAAAAACATTGCCTCTTTCAAATAACTAACTGACTTCTAACTACCGTGAGGTTAAGTTGTGGGCAGAAGGGGCAAACCTGAGTCTCTCGAATTATACACAGTTCTTCAGTCTTGGGACTATGATCAGCATGAGGGAGTTTCAGCACTGGGGTGTCTTGGTAGTATGAATCCACAGGTGTGGGAAGAAGCAAGCCAGAATGCACAGATCGTAAGGAACAAATTTGCTAAGAGACTTTGGACAAAGGTCCTAAGGAACAAATTTGCTAAGATTCATGACAACTCCACCCCGTCCTGCAGTGGAGAAGTGAGACAATACACATCTGAAAGCGCTGAAAGATTCAACTCCAAACCTGAAAGAAGGCAGATTTCCATTTATTCTTGCAAGTTAGCTTGTTTTCAACTTTGCTAGGGATGTTATTTCGGTCATAGAGGAATTACGTTTTATTATTGAGTGGATGCAAAAGATTAAGTTATGTGCCCAAATAGTCTAGAAGTGTTTACATATAAACACAGAGTGGTCTGCTTCAAAAGCATATGCACATATAGCTGTATCAAACACTTAACCATCTGCACTTCTCACTCACAAAAGGCCAAACCTGGTACAGCACTTAAGCATGCATGTGAAGTCGTTTGGACAGTTCTCCAGAAGCCAAGACAGAGTGTTTAAGGGTTGGATTTACAAAGACATTTAGAAACCTGAGGCTGTGATTCAACAATTTTCAGTCTTCAGCACCAATAGTGCCATAAGGCACTGACACATCCCCTCCCGCACGCTGCGGCGTACAGCCCCCTCAACTGTACTGTGCTGGGAGAGCTGGATCACACAACTGATCTGGCTTTAAAAAAAAAATAGAAGAAAAATGTATTCGTTTAAATTTAAACCAGTTTCATGATTCAGCTCCCTGTGTGGCTGCACACACTGTGTGCCAGCACAACTCCTGCTGGGACCACGCACCATGGGCAGGAATACTGTACGCTGGGGTCATTCTGTTACAACAATAAAAATATTGTTCTATGGTAAAATGTGTTACTTATACTGTATTGTTTATACAACAAACTCAATTCTGAATTCTTCAGTGCTACTGTGAATCTATTGATAAGCGACGTGGTATAAACCTGCGAGGAATGTCCTCAAAGGTACGAGCTGACTGTGACGCTACGAATGCACGCTGGTTCTCACGCTGACTGCTTATGAAATGCAAACCTACTCCTGAATCAGTCTCCGGACATCTGCACATTTAAGTTAAATATGAACACCTCTTCAATGCACTCTGAAAACATACATTTTGTCAGTGCATAGTTTGTTTTTTAAGACAGAACAAAAAGACATCTGTTCACAATATCAAATTCAAGTGCACCACCTTAAAAAGCATAACTTTAATAAGGAAATCTTTAAGTTACAAATAGAGACCTTGCAGTCAAATTCCCATAGATATTTCATTATATTGTTGAAATAGCTTTCTTCGTACTTATACGGAAATGCTCTTCAAAATGCCTTTAATTCACAGCAGTAATCAAGAGAGGAATATGGATATTAGAATGTGTGAAAGCTGGTTAACAAAACAAGCATGCATCTACTTTACAGTCATCACCAGGATCTTGTCTGAGCCTGTTACTAGTCTGTGCTTTATGGAAAACATTAACTCCTTTATACATACCTCGAGAGGAAAAACAGCCCTCCTTAACTATGCAGCATCAGTAGTAATAGAATTTCAGAAGCAATACTTCACAGCACATATGTATTGTTTATATTTCCACTTCTTCATGAAACTAGATGTTGCTCCACAGCCCAACAATAAATGCTAACAATAGTAATTTTCAGGGGCCTGGATGAGAATCAGAATTATTACATCACTGTTTATCTACAAAGATGGTTCTTGAATTACTCCCAACTTGTCAAGCAATTTGTGCCCCACCTGTTAGCCTAAATTTGCACACGCACATACATGTTCCCATACAGTAAAGCTGTGCCTAAAGTCCTCAGAAGAAACTCAAGCCAAGAGATCCAACCGGCCTTTTAAAAAAAATAAAATTAAAAAAAATGTTTGCACGAACTACACGCAGTTCTCCCCCGGGGGGTTTCAGAGATGAATAATCCCCACCCTCTCCACCACCTGTGGTTCAGCAGAGCTCACCTGAGGTTGCTTGGGTCTGCAAGGTGAAACCACCCCTCCTGCRCTCCCTAGTCACGCAGCGAGGGAGAGGGGATTGCAGTGGGACATGCTGATGTTCCGTAAACACCAGGCAGTGTTTGACAAAGGCCTCAAAATAACGCATCAAGTTCAGTCCTGCTTCTAGAAAAGATGACGGACTGGGCTGGTTTTCAGCCTACCTGCCCAGCCAGCTTCCCAAACAAAGTAACTGRGGCTCCCTGCAGACGGGAAAGGTCCCGTTGTGTGGACTGGCYGCCTGACGGGATCCTGGTGCTGCACATGACTCCACGCTGTCATTCCTGAATCCAGCCTTCTAAAGCTAGAATTCAGTATTTTATAACATGTTATTTTCAGCTCTGCTATTGAAGAATTACTTCAATAGCAAAGTCTTCTCACTTTCTTTCTTTGTGCTTTATTTCTCCCTCAACAGAGCAGAAATTACAGTACTTACCTCCTTTTATGAAAAGCAACAGATGATGCATGATACCTATTATGTATTCTATACCTATCAAAACCTTCGGGTGGAGAGATTGATGAACAGGAAACCTACTATGTTTTGCACAGTTAGACATTTTTATACACTACGCTTGACCATGTAACTAGCACTGCTGGAAGGAACTTAGTGATCATTTATGTGAGGCACATCAAGTCCCAGAACTTTGTGAAGGCAACACAAATTCCAGAGGATGGGAGGAAGGGAGGATTAAGGATATAACCCTCTGGGGAAAGGCTAACGTATCAAAACAGGAGAGCAGAGCGGACCATTTCATAAGACAGGTTTTGTTTGTATCAGTTAAGTTACCAAAGTCTTGACATTTTCTGCTTTTAAAAAAAGTGCCCCCTACTTAAATCACACTCTGATGGTTTTCAGGCAGTATCATATGGTTTTAAAACATTCTTTAAATTCACAAYGGCTCAGTACTCTGAAAACCTGTCTCATCCTTACCATATATGTCTTTTAACTTCAGCTAAAACCACAATAGCTTATTGCCTCTGCCATGTCAGCATCTAATGCAGGCATCAGCATGTGTACCAGAGTTTCATTATTTATTTCATTATTTAATGCATGTAGGGTGTGTTGTGTTGTACAGTTATTGACTCTATCATATCTAATGTTTCATGACCTGTTAGAAGCTACTGGGATAAAATACTCAACTTTTACGCAAAATGGTTTAATTCCTACACATCCAAGCTAAGACTTGGTGCTACCTATTACCCTAGAACCTGCACCGGACTCTTGTATTTTGCAAGCAGATTTCTAAAGCTTATAACCATGCTAACATCTAAGCACACTTAGATAACAACAGAAGTGCCTGAAGGAGCAAATTAGGCAAGAGAAAAAGCACAACGAAAAAAACCCATCATAGACATGAAGGCATTAGAAGTATGGCCTCTGTCATTTCATTCAAGTCCTCACAGTGATGTATTATATTTTTAATTTCTTCCTTTAGAATTATATTATTCTTATAGAACAAGAAGTTGGAATACATAGGACTAGGAAGTAAAGACTCAAATTTTAGGCCTCAACAACAGGCTTCAAGCAGCCACTCAGGAACAGCATCCACTTCAAGATCTAGTGCTTTATTAAAATTGTACACTATGGCAAAAACAGAGAAGTCTTAATAGCACTAGTTCTAAGGGTACTTAGGATACTTGATATCAGCCTTTAAGGACACTTAAGATCAATTTGTTCTTCTGTAATTAATAGGGAAGTAAAGGTGAAGAAAAAAAACAGAAAAGATGAARTACTAATAAATGATCGCTTGTACAGCCCAGTGCAATTTATTACACAAACTTTTATCAAATGCCCATTTCAACTTTTGTGATCACCTACTTTAAGTTTTCTTAAGGGAATTTCATAATTAGTCCTGATTTTTTTCTCTTCAGGATTATGCTCTGACCAAGTATTTCGATCTGTCTGTGATACTACAGAGATGAAAAATCTATCTTAAAACTCAGAGGTTTATCAAAAGACTCCTTCAAGGTCATCTTTACACTCTAGTATGAAAACTGCACATAACAAGTACAATTAGACATTATAAACTCAAGACTCTCCCAGTACAAATATTTTGGAGAGAGAAGCCCTTCAAAATATTATTTTCTAAAAAATATACTTTCATCACTTCTTCCTCCAACATGACAGGCTGTTCCTTAGGTTGGGATTTTTATAGGGCTCATGGAAATTAATTGCATGGCTCCCACTGAAAGTCAATGTGGGGGAGGAGGGCTAATTCCCTTAAGCAAATTCTCTGAAAAAACCTTCTCTTTAAACACCACCACCACTAGCAGAAGTAAACCACAGAGTCGGTTAAAGGAAAGGGCTCATGGCAGTTTCTCTGGGCTTGCCAAATACAGCCCAGACACCTCAGCAAAGCAACTGCAGAAACTCGCTACACCTTTTTGGCCATTTTCCCACTCTTGTAATCGGGTTCTTTCTCCTCCGATGTTATTTCCCCCCGCACACAAGGATCAGCGTGCAACCACAGCGGAGATCAGACAGGCTTTACGTTCACTGTGGCTTTTCAAACGCTGGAGTTTCTGCTTTGCCTGTGTTCCTCCACTGCACGGAACAGGCAGAGCAGAGTTTAAAGTAMTTTGCAGGGCTGAAACCTGGACTAAAGCCAAGGAAGTACCATGGTAAGCAAATACAGTTCTGTTCATAAGTATATTCTTGCACCTGCATCGCTTTACATTACCTGCAGAGCTACCCTAAGTAGTAAAACATAAATCAGCTTCTRTGCCAAATATATCTAAAGCAGAATAACTGCTTTAGAGCTACTGTGTCTGGTGCTATCAGGGAGAAGTGTTCAGCCTATTAAAAAATAATACAATTCTGTTTATATAAGTATACTAACAGAGAAAACTGCCTAAGTGAAAAACAAGGAATGAAGATCTCCTTAGACAAATACAAACATGATTATTAACACTGCCTAGCTTTGTTCCTAGACACGTTTCCCTAATTCTGAGCATCCACTTCACAAATATCTGAAAAGGCTGAAACTTGTAAAAAGCAAGTTCCTTTAAGGCATGTCAAGTTGGCTACCCAATGTAAAGAAATTCCAAATTGTCAAGTAATTTCTAATAGTAAATAGGTACAGGTTAAAAAAGGATAAGTCTCTATGCATTCACAGTCCTTAATTAGGAAAAAAAAAAAAAAAAAAAAAAAAGACAGACTGCCCTCTGTAATGTGAATGAGTGGCATGAAATAACCCAACACCGGATGGGACCGTGCATGGGCACAAGCAAGAACTCGGACTCTGCCCAACAGCACCTCAAAAGTTCTGCTACAGAAGGAACAGTAAAGGATTTCTTGCAGACTCTGAAGACAATACCAGCCTGATCAACCTTTTCTAATCAGCAGCCAAAGTGTCTCGCCTGCCTGTCAATGACAGTGTCTCTCAGCAGGGAGTGGTTTATTATTCTAATAAGATGCTCCAATAAAGAGAGGGTCAGCTATGAATCACTACCATGAGAAGATTTAATTAGATTTTTACACTGACTAAAGACATTTCCTGCACACAGACAAAATTTGAAATATGGAGATAAATGATAGTGTATTTTAAGGCAAGGTTACTTTTGTTTTTTTTGTTTTAAACTTACTGTTTATATTTTTCCTTTTCTTGAGATGGYTGTTCACATTATACAGTTACACTGTCCAGCTTAAAGGTTTCTTGTGAAAAAAAGTTCAATAATTTTTTGATTAAGAACTCTCTAGGCAAATCTTCTGACGTATTCCACCCAACAGAAAGCTCTGTATTTTCCTATGAAAAGGTCTGATGACAGCATAAACAAACAAACTATACCCAATTAAAAAAAAAGCTCTGCTTCTTCACAGAGTAAAAGCTACAGAATAGTTTGATACCAAACACATGTACAATATGTACCAATGTATTATTGTAGTATGATGTTTCAATTAAAAATATACTGTATAAAGAAGAGAATGGGACTCAGTTTTATTAACACATACAGCTGTAAACTATCTGTATTAGCAGACAGAACCTTCATTAAGAGTAACCTTATATCAAAGATTTTTCCAAAAGCAAGCAGASGAAAGCTGAAGTCAACCATGAGGGCCAGGGCTATTACAGCTATTTCGATCATTAGGAAACCATTATCTCAAATCCATGCTGCTATCAGGATACAGGTTTACCTAGTAACATGACAGCAAATTATACGATTAATTAGCTAACATGCAGCTACTGAGAGTCAACCAGTTGAAGCTGATGCCCTACAGAAACAGATAAAATATTACCAAATACTATCTATCACCTCAAAAGATTGTCCTGCAGTTATATTTCCAAACATCAGTGAATTTGCAAATGTTTCAAGGGAACTCTCCATTCATGCTCACTTTGCATTCAGTATTTGCTGCACGGACCCGCATTTCTCTATTTGACTTCTGTCTAATCATTGAATTATTCTTCACTTTTTRCCTAATTGCAATCATCAAGTTTTCTGTAGATTCAAAACACAAACACAAAATACAATTGCATTGATCTAGTAAGTCAGGCACATTCTTAATGGCATTTTATAGGTATTTTTAAAAAGGAGACAAAAATACTAGCAATTGATTGTATTATACTTGGCAAAAAACACAAGACCAACATTGCACGAAGATGGGAAAGCCAAAAAAGTCAGTCTGACTGAAAACAAATCACATGTAGTTATAGTTACATCCTCAGCTGCACTACTGAGAGGTTTGCTGCTTTGACTATCTTTCTGCAACCCATCCCATTATACTGAAAACAGACTTCTTCGTAAGGTGCAACTAGTGAGAAGTCAGCAACAGCAAAAGACAGAAAATACGGGCAAACAAAACACAGGGCACATTTTACTCTCTTCAAGGTCTTAGAAAAAAACCCCAAACCCTAAAACATTAGCTTAAATACATGTGTACATACATTTCACAGTATCACAGAGCAGTTAAGGAGCACTTTCCATCCTTGCATGCCCCACTGCATCAGTGCTGACTGACACACCTGGAGAGGCTCTATGCTCAAATCAGAGCTGAACTTTTCTTAATATGTCCTATCCTTCACACTCCGGAGATGGAAATGAACTACTTATTCAGGATTTGRAAGTGGAGTCAACTATTTGGACAGACCTTATATGAGAGAGAAAACCAATTTCTTGAAATTCTGTGAAACAACCAACCGGAACAAGTTAACAGATAAGGAAGTATTTGAAACAACCTGAAAACTAAGGACCATCCAACCACCGGGTTCTCTATGTAGCTTGTTTACACCAGCATTTTAAGATGTGTGGAGAAGAACTTCAGCAGAAGGTATGTGAGAGATTTGCAAAATGCAGGTCTTTAAGATCCAGTACGTACTCACACTTCAACAAAGCAATTAATAGCAAAACCAAACAGTGGTCCGCTCCCATAAGAGCTTGCTGGTGGAGGATGACGYTTAAGACACAATAAAAATTAAGTGGCTTAAATACATGCAAGCATAGAAACAGATGATCCAACCACGGTACTGCAGACAGATGCAAAAGAACATAGCAGGAGAGAAAGATGGATATTGCAACACTCAGGCTTCAATATCAGAATTTCTATCCCCATTGATGACTTAATAAAAAACAGAGGGAAGACAGCAATTCTGGAACAACAAAAATAAATGAGTAGCAGCAGATAGTATTTCAGCTGTACTAATAAAAATTATAATTGACTTTCTGTCTGTGATGTTAAAGTTGCTATCTTTGCGCTGAAAATAGATTTTCATTTTAAAAGCATAATCACATGTTAAAATAGTTCTACCTGGCATTTTCTGTCAACAAGCTTATTTTACAAGTGGCATACAAGAGTCACCACTGCTCTGTCATACCAAGAAATTAGTTTCACTTCCTTAGAAATACCTAAGATCAGACAGCATTAAATTTGTTTATCATGTTATGCTGTAAAACCACATTGTTGAAGAAGTAACCTTTTGTCTAAATGAAGAGCAACTTTCAAAGTAGAAAGGATCATGCAAGCATCAACACAAACTGCTTTTAAGCCAAATTTTAAATTAAAAAAAAWAATCATACAAATATTTCAAATCCCAAGCACTCCTCCTTGTAGCCCTCCTTTTAGTTAAGTCATCTGCTTCTCACTGTCCGTTTTTTAMACAGGCTACTATAATCTACATTACTACTTAACGTAGAAGCTCCAAAAATATCTGCTTTCTCTCTCCATCAGCCACACCCCCTCARACCCCCCTTAGAACAGGGTTATTTTGAAGATGTGCATTTTCAGCAGACCTGTTTAGACAAGAACAGCACTAACTGGACCTCTAGAAGCAGGTAAACTGCTTTGATGATAGCTACAAGTGTAGTCTTCCATCCCTGGAGGTCTTCAGGATTCAGCCAGGCAATGTCACAGCTAATCTGATCTAGTTGTGACAAGAGACCATCTTTGAATGGGAGGCTGGACTAAATGACCTCCCTTCCAACTCAATCTCCAATTCGAAATCAAAGAGAATTCAGAGTTGAGAGTCTGGAGCACCCACTGCCACAGCAGACTTTTCCATTAATGCCTACTTGAGTAGAAAACACAAAAAGCTGCAGCAAGCAGAGGGTTAGCAGAGGCGGTACCTGAAGGATAAACACAGA
>JASVER010000006.1:22768346-22812841 GCA_030449065.1 Oceanodroma leucorhoa | reverse complement strand
TCTTCCCTGACTCTTTTTTTTTTTTTTTTTTTTTTATGTTTCTGCTGGGAAAGCAGAAACCCTCCCCTCCTTTGGCTTTCCCTTCTTTTTGCCACCCAGTCAGAAATATACCAGAAAAATTGGATTTGTATTTTCCAACTTGACTGTTGCACATCTCAATTCTCACGTGCTTCTCACATGTTGTGGAAATTAATCCCTCGGTGATCAACAGTGAGAGGAGATCAAATGGGAGCATTCAA
Organism: Oceanodroma leucorhoa; assembly: GCA_030449065.1. Lineage (NCBI taxonomy): Eukaryota > Metazoa > Chordata > Aves > Procellariiformes > Oceanodroma > Oceanodroma leucorhoa. The sequence goes on along the minus strand of JASVER010000006.1, from coordinate 22,812,602 downwards.
ATTTTGGTGGGTTATTCATTGGTCCATAGTTTTCAAGGCACGTTATACGGAACAGAATTCTTGTATGTGTCCTAAAAGGGAAATTCAGTTTAGATACGAAAAGCTAAATCTAAATGGGCTTTGGGCACTGCAGTTTTAAGTGTTCTTGAGGTGCATGGTCAGCTACATCCTTGAGCTGGACTGGGTTGGAGGTCTTAAGCAGGGTTCACAAGGACCAACAAACTGAGTTGTAAGCTGTCTAAAACCATACCCAACAGGACATGCTGCAAAGGGATGGGACTTGCACCCTAAGAAGCTTCTGACCTATTCTCCTATCTCTGGCTGCAGGAAGCATCTTCCATCACTTACTTAGTATTTATAACCCTGATTCTGCTCTGGAATTAGCTGACCAAATAATTTGTTCTATAAATTGAATGGGATTTGAGCAGTTTTTTCCCTTTTTAGAAAAGGAGTGGGACCTGATTTTTCCCTTCTCTTTTCACCCAAAGAGCATCCATTGGGAGTTGACAGAAGTGGGTTCAACCCTTCATCCTGATATGCATCAGTCCTCTCAAGATAGGTCAAAAAATGTCAGGAGAGCCACTTCTGTTTCTGGAGCAACAGGGATGCTGATGACATCTCACAGTAGCTTCAGCAGAGTGAGTATCTTCTTGTACAGGCTGTACAGTCAAAGTAGGTTTTAGAGCAATTCTCAGGGTCTTCCCTCCAAAGCAAATGTCTTTCTCATCACTCCAGGAGGGATGCCCAGAAGAATGGGATGATTTTGCTTGTTTCCGTTAACTGATACGGAATAAAATTTGCTCCTGCTCCAGGAGCACTCTGGTTGCTCTTCATCCAGTACTAAACAAGGCGGGGGGGGAGAAAGAATGCGATTTTTCTCTGCTGTTCCCTTGTCATCAACACAACATGAAAAGAATATTCTAAACCTCAGACCTTTCCCTGCCAATTTCTCTCCTTCTTACTCACAGCAGCTATTTGAGAGGTACAAAGGTATTTCTTTTTCTGTTGAGTGTGTATCGGAGCGTATTGCTATTCAGGCTAACACCATTAGGCAACTGCAGATGCATGCCTGAGTCACACATATGTCAAGAGCACTGAAAGAGCATTGCAGCATTAGGAAGAGAGAAAAGTCTGGTTTTGATTACTGATAATTATAGATAAGCTGTAGCTGACAGTCATTTTCTGACCGCAAACTCAAATCAATCAATTAAAGACTGCATGCAGCAGCACCCGTGTTTAATCATTTCCAGGCTCTTTAAAATGATCCATTACTCTGATAGCATGTCAGAGCTGCTGTGTACCATTTGTTGTTGCTGCTGAGGGTCAAATATGCAGCTACTTTCAGGCTAATTTCAAGAACACAGTTCACAATCTGAAAAAAAAGAAATCTCTATATAAAGATTAGCCATAACTATTAAACCGCTCTCTTAGTTTAATTAAACATCACAGCTGATGATTTAAATATCTTTTGATCTCATGGCACATAGATAAGTGCATTTTTCAATAGAATGTATCAGCTTCAGGGAGAAAAAGAGGATGGAATAATACAAGTTCAACTCTGTTCCTCCTTAGTTCCTATTTTCAAAGGTTTTTCACATGGAGCTTCAAATGCGGGAGAGAATTTTGTAATGGGACCTGGACAAAGAACTGCTGTCAGACTGTAAGACTCTCCACTGGAACTACTTTGACAAACTGGGTTGTTTTTGCTGAAATTTGTTTTCTTCCCAAGCTTTGAAAAGAGAAAAAATATTCTGATGGTTTACAAATTATCAGCTAACATTTTCAGAATAAAATATTTCCATTTTTGCTTTGAAACAATTTTTAAATTAGATGTTTTAAAATACTGAGATATTTCATGTCACATACAGAAAAAAGCTAAGTGAAACAAGTTATTACGGTTTTATCAAAATGAAATGTTTTGGATGATATAAGATTCCTTTTTACAAGATTTTCCTTCAGGGAGAAATTTTCCATTTGTATTCATAATCCAGTTGAAACTTTCTGTAAAAATTCTGGTTTGAATAAATCAATATTTGTAATAGAAATAATTCCATCAGTAATTTTTCAGTCAAATCCTGGATAACGGGAGATAATAGCCTATACCTTCCAGCTGATGTAAGCCAGCATAGCACCAATTAGTGACTTGACTAGATTTATCACAAAGGCTCAGTCCAGCCCATGGAGCAAATAGTGATGACTGTCATACAAGGATATGGTCCAGTTACGCACAGAAATTAAAAGAAATTAAATCTCAGAGAAAATAATTAGCTAATACAGCATAATACTGAGATGCAGGACTTTGGGTTTCTATCATCAGCTTTGTCATTCTAGTAAATTTTGAATGTGTTGCCTAAACTATATTCAGTCCACATATTTTTAATGTTTTGTAGAATCTGAGTGGCTTTATTTCAATTTAACAATTTAATTTATAAGGTAAATTGAATGAAACTGGATAAAGCTACTCCTTTAACTAAGAAAGGGTACTTTTACTAAGCAAGGGTATCTGTACTAGGATTCAACACATTTTAATAAATCCATTTTAAAATAAGTAGGGACTGATGTTCCTGACTGTCTTTGTATCCCAGCATTTCACTTAAAAGACTGAAAAGGACCTCCGTGTCACTGACTCTGTTACTCAATATAATGCATGAATAGCAAACAAAGAGCATCTCCAACATTATAAAATAAAGGCTGATTTCTGCCAAGCACTGCAGGTGGGTCTCATCTCAGTTACCTTTTGACATCTCCAGCACAGACACCTACATATAGCCACCTTATACAACTGTCACAGCCACTGGAGATAAGTAGTGTCTTCTAGGACACAGTTCATCTCATCCAGAAGGATGAGACCCTGAAAGTGCCCACTTCTCATTGCAGTCAACAAGAGGAGCCGAGCGTGACCAGCCTAGCTGTAGACATGTGCATGTGGCCATGTAAACCTCCTGCACAGAGTTACACCGCCCTAAAGAGCTGAGATATCTGACTTGAGAGCCCTGGGAGCTTGCATGGAGGTCATTGAAGAGATCCTTGACACCAGCTGCCTGACCCAGCCCTTAGCTGCGAGTTATTACACTGGGAAGGAGCAGCAGAAGCAAAATGTGCTTTTGTCTCAAGAGCTGCACTTCAGGCTTGGTGTGCTACCCAGCGTGGTGAGAACTGGTGCCCAGCAGCAGAGACATGAACCCTTTCCTCTGCTTCTTCACAGGAATACCCTCACATCCTGCCTGCAGACCTGCTTGTGCTTCTTTCCGAAGACAAGAGGTTTGGTATGAAAACGGGCTGCTGTTTTTCTTCTTTCCCAGGAGGCATTAGGTATGCTCTTGTTAGGAATTCACTGCCATCATACCAAGCAAATCCCACCGGGTGCTAGTTTGAAACGTTTTTGGGCAGAGGTGGCTGCGGGTAACCCTCCCCCTGTCCTGGGAACAGAAAATGTCTTCTGTGCACAAGCTGTTCTCTCACTGATGCAGTTTATCCTGCTGGCATGTACAAGCACCCGTGTAGGCAAAATTTATCAGAGCCCATTTTATAAAAAAAAAAATGGGCTTTTAATTCAGTAGAGACGCTTTTAACAGACTCTTTACTGCTGCTTGTTTATGTGAACTTCCTGTTGATCTCCTTGAGAATTTTGGCTGTCTAAGGAGTTTCAGCAGGACCCAGTGCCGGGGTGCACAGCAGAAACTCTTTGTCCCTTCGCTGGAATATTATCAACTGATCTGAATACCCTCTTGTGAAATTGTTTATTTATAATATTAATCTCAGAGCATTTACACTCCACTGATGACTCGAAATGTAAGCAGTTATTTATAATCATGTTAAATAAGACCACATTTCTCTTCCGCTCACAAGTTAAGTTAGTTATCAGATTACATGTCTGTTTCATTCCTTTTATCTCTGATACAATGCGCTCCTCTCAACAACGGCATCAAATGAACTTAGATGTCCGACTATAAATCATGCACATGTCGAAACAATAATGCTGAAAGGATTATCATCACCCTCTGTAATTACAATAATGGAAAACAGATACTGAAAGGACATTTTTTTGATCCTCAGAAAATCCCTGAAGAGGTCAATTTACTTTTCTTTGGGGAATATTTAACACAAAGAAAGTTATTGGTTTATATGTCTGTTGAAAGAACTGAACTTATAATAAGCACAATGTCACAATATAAATTTAAAGTACATTTTATTGCACTGTTATGGTGGGGGTCTCCAGATGGTCCTGATATACATAGTTTTATAAGGAAGTGCTTTTTTGACTGAGAACACTGATCACCGTCTGATGAAATGTTCTGTCAAAGCTGAGGTGCACTACTGTTTGTGGGAACCTGTTGCAAGTAGCAGGGGAGAATATCATCCACCAAGATCTCACTGGCATCTGGTTTTGGAGCCAGGTCGTAGTGGAACTGGGTGTGGTACTTTGCTGGAGGTTTTGGAAGAGGAGAATTTCTTGTATGATCTTTGACCAACTCTATTCAAGAATGGATCTATGTGGTATAATAAAAGAAAATAAACGCTAAGAAAAAGAAACCCCGACATACCGTTAATTTCTTTTATTGTAAGAAGCATGAATCCAACTCTTAAGTCCTGAATTTGCAGCTCTCAAGTTTAAATTGAGTCATATATTTTAGGACTTGAATAAGTCTTAGTGGATGCATAGGGTCTTCTCGTCTCCTTCATGGTGGCTAATTCTGTCCAAGAGAATTAGATTTCTTAGTCCTRTTTTTGAAGGCAAAAGTTGACTACTGTAACAGATAAATTCCACATCTTTGCTCTTTGCCCATACTGTTGTTTCCCTGCCATCCAGCAAACCATTTTTAAGCTAATGCTAGTCAGAACATGGTCATACTAACAGTTGTGTCAGCACAACTGAGGGTGCAATAACCTTCAGCTTGGGTACTGTTGTGACAGGAGAGGAGCTCAGACCTATATTTAAATAATCAGACTTTGCCCATCCAGCACATTTTGACTGTAACAGGGTAGGGTGTACTCATACGGGCAATTTAGCTGTCAGCTGAGGGAACAGCAACCTCCAGCAAGCAGAAGCAGTAACCTCTTCCACTGGCATGGCCAGAGCAAGAAGTCCACAGCCTAAGCCACAAAGTTTTGGTTGCATGAGTAGCTCACTTGCTGCTTAAAGAAGGCGGCTGCAATGGAGCCACACAAAAATGTTCAAATGAGAGTTGTTATCCACCTACATGACTGTTTGCAACAAAAACACCTTCCCTGGTAGCTCTTGCCAGCAGTACTCTCTAGCACATTCTGGCTGCTTTGTCCACTGACATCTACAGCGGAGGGCAAGGTGCTGGTCTCTGCATTTCCAGATGGACACAGAGAGTGGAGGCAAGGGCAATAAAAGTAATATATGGGATAAAACAGATGCCTTCTAAAGAGGCACTGTCAGAGCAGCTTACTGGACCACATCTGATCTAATTCTGTAAGGCATGGTTTGTGTTTATGCTCGTAGAATAACAGCTCACAGGAACAACTGAGATAGTGAATATCCTCAGAACAAATGCTTTATTGTAGAGTTGTCCAGCAGAGCTGCTTTGTAATAACTTCCACTTGAATTTCTCCCTCAGCAAGCCCATCTCACCCTCCAGCATGTCACTGCCACGTGCTTGGGGAAGCAGCACACACCACTGCTTGTGGTTAGGAAAGASCTCCTTCTGTTTGCAAAGAGGGCCTGCTTTCTCTCCTTGCTAGTTGGCTACTTGTTTGTCTCCTGGTAGAGTCCATGAAAGCTGTTGCGAAATGTGTGGGTTGCCAGAAGAAAACATTGCTCTGTCTTGTTTACGAACCCGAGCTCCCTTAAAACAAACCCATAGTGGTTAAAGTGAGTACCTTGTGTCCTTCTTCAAAGGATGGCCAGCACATAGATGTTCTACCCAGGGCACAGGCTGAACCCTGTTTTTGAGAGACGTAATTCAGTCTTCGCTTTTCACTTGGTTATGGGAAGAATAAATTGTATGAGGCTTTTTCCTAGACTGGATCACTCCCTTTCAGATGTGTTGGAGGGGTTAGTGATGGAATGTAGTCCTGCAAAACCAAGGTACTGACCGTGCCTTGTCCACGCACAGTTGTCAGCATGAAAAGGAAATATGGGCCCAGTGAAGTGACATATAAAAATCTAGGCCAAATATGGTAGTAAAGTGGCCTCAATCTAAGCTGGAAAGCTAACATTTGTAAATCCGTCCCTGAATGCAGGTCCTGATTCCTTTCTCCTGTCTTCTAATGACCTCATACATCCTCTGGGATGATCCATTATCCATTTTCAAAATTTGAATGTGTGGTCAGAGATTGGGATTCATCTTCTTTAATTTTAGGGATCTACAAAGTGAGTGTGTATATCTGAGCTCGTCACTGAGACTCCTTTCACAGTCAATAGAAATCTCTTCAGCATAATCAGTAGAGTTTGGGATGAGGCGAAACATGCCCCAGACTGCCATTGATAACCTAACTGGGTCTCAAATGACTATAAGGAGTGATTTCTGAACAGCTGAGATGTAGACACCTACACTGTAGCCCCCTAAAGTCAGGAATGATGAATCCCACTGAAGGAAAGGAGTATGAGCGGATCTTGAAAGACTGCACTGGTACTATAGATACTGAGCACCAGATGCCTTAATTTTTCCTTCCTTTACTGGACTATTGCAAAGGAACCTTACCCTAGATAACAATTTCTCTGACGTAGGACTTCTCAGCAGCAGCTCCCTCTTGCCATTGTAACAAAAGTTCCTGTTGGAAAGCCAGGGGCACTACTGTAAGAGCTGACAAGTATGGGCTGGTGGAAGTCCATCATATCCTCATCACTAGGAAAGAATCACTGCATAATTAGTCCTAGATCTAGGAGAGTCATAAATTACCTTGACAGCCACTTCTCTGAGTGAGAAAGCAGATCACCTGAATATGGTTGTGCTAGGAGATCTTCACGAGGACTGTAAACTTGCCCTTCAAGTTAATAATATTTTGCTTAAATCCTGTGGAGGCCTATATAGACACAACATCCTTGGGCACTTTCCCTGTACTTGCTCGTGCCCCCACAAATACAAACAGGACCTTAGCAAAGAGCTTCTTACCAGCTCCCAGACCTCCCAGTCACCTCCCAGACCTCCGCCTACTCATTTCCTTAATGGCACCTTTCAGCAGTTCTTACAACACCACTGAAGGAGCAGGTGGTAATTCTAATTCTAAATAAATATTTCCTGTGTCCTTTACGGTCAAATCTAAACCATAGTAGCCTTCTTCAAATTTCCTGCCATCCCATCCTGGGGAAACAGTGAGAGTTCATGTTGTCTTTTTACATTCTCCCTACTAGATAAGATCACTGTTACTACAATATGTACCTATATCCCACACTGTTGTCTCCCTAATTAGACTGAAGTCTGACTAAGAGCAGAGCTGGTCTTTATGTCCAGGGTGCAGCATGATGGACCCAGGCTCCAGTTCTCATACTGCATAAAAAGATAATAATAGTCCAATATAAATCTAGTCCCCATGGATCTTGTCTTTGAGAGAGACTTTAAATCTCTTGTTGAGACAAGATTGAATATTGGCTGCCCTTCATCTCAGAACGTTATTACATTAGCTACACTAGTCAGCTTGCAGCCGTTCAAATGCATGCAAATATATATAAACACAAAAAAATGTTTACTCTCTGCTGCATCAGTCTTAACAGAGAAAGCCAACGTTCAGCATGCTATTTTCTCATCACTCCACCTTTGCTTCAGTAATACTCAGATGGGATACAGTGAGAGGAACATTATGCAATGCATGGTGATATATCACCCTGACCCTAAACCTTAGAGTGCATCAGACAATATTACTCAGTCAAATTATACTCAGCTTCAACACAAACATTTAAAATAGATGAACCTCAAAGAAGAAATGCTGCCCTCAGACATTTCAAAGGCATTTGCAAAAAAATACAACTCAGGATTTTAGAGTCCTTCTTGTTTTCATTACTCTGTGCTCAAGTATTGGCCAAGTATCAAAGCTCCCGAAAGCAGCGAGACAACTGGGATATTCAAAAAAGGGAARAGAGCCCTCAAACTGTCCCTTGAAAGAAACACTTTTTTTTCTCTGAAGTTTTAGTCTCTCCTGCAAGGTTTCATTTTTACTATATTTTTAAATCAATCTACAGTGATTCTTTAATTACACTGTTATCAATACAGCAACAGTATATCCTTAAAACATTATAAATTCATACTGAAATTAATCTGCCTAGACTCCAGGGTTCAGACTACCATCTGCAGTCTCAACATACAACGCTCCTTTGTTCTGCCCTTCTAATTTAGCCTTTGAAAAGTCCTCTGTGACAGCCAAATCAAGTGGTTGCAGAGAGTGGCAATTCTTGCAGCTACTTTTCATCAATCATTTCCACTTTGTCCCATTTTAAAAGAAGTGCATTCAATTTCCACTTTAATTAAGAAGCTGCAAACATCAGATGAGGCATAAATAACACAAAGACTGTAGAAAATACATGTCACTAACAGAGTCAACCTATAGTTTCTCCTATCTTCAGAAATTAAATTTACTTTTCCAGGTGATTGAAACACTGTTTTTAATAGCATCAGATGTTAACTACTGTATATTACAGTGATCCAAATTGAGTCATATAAAACTTTGTCCTTATCATCAGTAAAATAAATAAACACAATAAAAATGCTACACCCTACCGTAAAGCTGAGCCAGTCTGATACTTACAGCTGTGGGACAGCTTTTTGTAATTCTTTTTTCCTCTCATATGAATACTTCAAAAGGAAAAGTAGGATTTTGTCAGTGCAGAAATTTTGTGAGATGCTAAGGGAATTTTTTCATTCTTCTGTTTTGCAGGACTTCATCCTCTTGGTTATTTTTTCCCAGAATTTTGGAAGACTAGAAACTTTCTTACTGAAATAAAAAGATATCAAAGGACCAGCAATGGTGGAAATATGCCATCTTTTATATTTTTTAATTGAAATCATAGAATCATAGAATCATTAAGGTTGGAAAAGACCTYTAAGATCATCAAGTCCAACCGTCAACCCAACACCACCATGCCCACTAAACCATGTCCCGAAGTGCCACATCTACATGTTTTTTGAACTCCTCCAGTGATAGTGACTCCACCGCTTCCCTGGGCAGCCTGTTCCAATGCTTGACAATCCTTTCGGTGAAGAAATTTTTCCTAATGTCCAAAACAGTCTTCTTTTATTTTGGTGGCTATGGCCCACAGAATGCCTGAGGTCTAGTGGGTCAGAGCCAGGAGGTCCTTCTGYGTGCTGTTTTCACCAGCTGCCTTATTTCTTCTTTGCTCTATGTATGCCTTTTACAAAGAGTCCTGCTGAACAACATCCTTCCAGTATATTTATTTATAGATTAATGTATGGTGTGGTTGCTTGTGTCAGCAAGACACTGGAGTTGATGATTCAGGAGGTCCAGTCCCATGTCTTAGGTTTCGCAGATTTATAGCACCAGCCAAGAAGAGGTACTTATCCCGGTTTCAGGTATGCTGGCAACAACTAAGGAAACTGTAGTATCAAAACCAGCAGTAACTTTCTGCTCCCCATAGGTGGATTACTAGTTACAGCAAATATTGCTTCTTTACAGCCCCCCTCCCCCCCCCAAATATTTTTTTGTGATCAAAAATCTCCCACAAGATTTCCTTTGCTTTTATAATTTCTAGCTTGGGTGTTGATCTAAGCTTGGACAGCATAACCTAGGACATGATGTACATTTTTAGGACTCTCTAGAACAAGCCCGCTACCTTAGGTGTTTCAGGGACGAGGGCAGAGGAAGAGACTAAGTCAGCAGAGAAAGAGGGGAAAATTGGTTTTGCTTCTGTTAATGGAGGAAACAGAAAGTGGCCAGAAACCTGCTCTGCCAGGGAAGCACTAGCACACACTGATGGTGGCGTCAGGGAATGAATATTATTTCACCAGGGAGTCTAGAAAGGCAATTACCTAAAGTCACTGGACAATGGAGAGTTAGAGGTGGATTAAAACAACAGATGACTTGGCTCTGAATGACGTGTCCTCTATTAGCCTTGCTGTGCTAATTCCCTCACCTATATCTCAGAAGCAATAATAAGAATACTCATCTCACAGGGCTTTGTAGGCTTTTACCAAGCATTATATAAATGCTATTTGTACAGCACTGACTTCACCAGTGCTACTTAATATGAATAAGCACATAAGAAGGAGACCCACAGCAAGTGATGTCTGAACCTTAACAGCGCAGACAGTAACTCTGCAAAGAAAAACGCAATGATCTCTTCAGTCTATTTTTCTCCTTCTTCATGCACAGACTGCAGATTTTCGACCAGGGGGTCCCAGTGAGTGGGGAAGGTGCTGCTGTGAGATCCATGCATCCCCTGTTCCATGGCAGGTTTCCTCCCTGGCGGTGCACAAGGGCCAGGTGGAGCCCCTGGCCACAGAGCCTCCTGCCTGTGGATTTCCTCCTCAGGCKCAGTGGGATGCAAAAGCCCCAAGTGGCAGAAAATCACATCTATAAATGAAAATTATTCTGGTTTTAATAACCAGAGTCAGGCAGGTAGAGGTGTGTATGTATGTGTCTTTATGTAGAGGAGCTCCCTTTGCATAGTGAAAGAAGCAAACGTTACTCGGGTGGTTAGGCTAGAAGAGCACCAGTATATACTGGCAGCTACGAGTAAGTATCTGCTTTAGAGGTGTGACCCCTTGATCAAGCAGTTAAAAACTTTCAAAGCTTTATGTCTGAGATAATCAAGTTTTCTTTTAACTAATACAGTATGTTATAGAAATGAAATTATGACAGACTCCTCCTGATGTTTGTTAGCGAGGCTATCACATGTTACTTTCATCACCCTGAGTACTGATGAAGCATCTACTATTAATACAAGAAGAGAAAGTTACCATATAGCTGAGCAGATAAGAAGACCAAACCTTTGTTTGCAGAACTGAAAGATAAAGTCCAAGCACTGCAGTTTTTCAGAACTCTTTTTCCAGTTCTCTTGATAATTTCAAAGATAGAGTGAAACAGGAGTCAAAATTAATCTGCCCTGGAACAAAATACACCTTTGTTCAGGATCTCTTACAGAAAGATATGGTCAAATTTTGTCAATCACATCACCATCACATTTTACTGTGCCTGTTAAGAGCTCAATTAAACCTGAGAAACCTTTACAAAGTGAAACTGTTTTTATGGCTGCCTYGATTACACCCTGCTCCCAAGTCTGAACCGTGTGCTCTCCCTCACCGCGGTACGTGCTATAAACAGCTGCCTCCTGAGGGGAGAGACTAGGAAGTGGAAGAATGTTTCATCAGGCAATTAGTACTATTAAAACATATATATATGTACATACATTTAAATGTTACAAAAGCTTGGCAGGATACAGCGTGGAGCTGTCTGACACATAAACATGAAAGTACGGCCTCGCTCTTTATTGCAAAGTATTTATATTGTAAAAATTGGTTAAATATGTTCTGCATCTACCCAGACTGAGGATGTTTCACAGCAACACACACAAAGCCAAGCTATTCTACAATGTACYGGAGTTGTTCTTGCAAAAGTTTAGTTTTTAATGCTATAATTATTCTGTAAGTTGGCCTGAAATATAGAAATATTTTATAAAGTCAAATTTTATTTATACAAACATACAAAACAAACAGGGAAACCTACTCTTAAATTGTGCTACCATAAAACATTTCAGAAATAAGGAGGATGAATTCTGAGAAACAAGGGATTGCAAAGACTTTCCTACTTCATTATAGACTGTAAAGCTGTGGACATTCAGCACTTTAATTTTAATTTCCACTCTGGTAAGTACTTCTCATCTTGAAAAGTTTAATTTTCATGGCAGTTTTGGAAGGTGAATACATATGGGCTTCCCGGATACAGTTTGCTTGCTTTTTCTGACAAACTATTATTGCATTTCCCAACACACTCATTTTTTTTTCCTGTTTACAGTCACAGGGATCARCTTTTTATAAGACTGTTACCCATAGGGAGGGAAAGAGCCAAGCAACTCTTGAGTCCTCCTGCAGAACTAAAACCCCTCCTGAAGGTTTTGCCAATTATCAGAAAAACTAAAACGAAAATAATAAAAAGGAAGTGCTTAAACCTCTGCTCTGTAGTTTGTGTTTAAACACAATATGGATTTTCTTGTTTAAAAAAACCAAACAACTCTAATTCTATTTGCCAGCTCACCTCAGGAAGGCGTTTTGAGTGAGTGATAAACTTAGACCAACAAACTGAGTGACTAAAAAACTGTCTCCTTGTGGCAGACTCATAAGTTGGGAAGGTTTTATGTAGAAATATGAGAGAAAGATCACAGTGATTGTCYTCAATCCTGAATTCGGCTGGGATTTCCCAATAAACTTAGAAATAGTTTTGAAGTAGTTGTTGAAGAGTATAGATAAAAATTTTGTATTTTAAAACATGGCTTAAAAATCCCATGGCATGGCTATGAGATCTGCTGAACCATTCCAGGTGTCAGTGCAAAGTCATGTTCTTCAGCATATTTATCTGTGCGGATGCATACTCACACGCACTGCATATTCACATATGTAGTCCCTGTCTTGTATAGCCTTAAGTGGCTCCAGGTGTGTAGTTTAGACCACATTCAGTCCACTCTTGCTCTCCAGATAAAGTAATCAATGATGGCGTTCTCCTGCCAGGCACAAACCAACTAGCAGATTTTAAGCAAAAGGACCTGTGCATGTCAGGGACCCAAGGCACAGAGCTGTTGGGGCACAGGGGCTGATTATAACTTGGCACTAGCTACAACTCTTTTGACTGTACATCTTGAGGATCCTTAGGGAGGTGGTCAGATTTTCGTTACCAGGGAGGCTGAAGCATATACACAAAACCAGACTTGAAGATGTTCTCTGAGTCAATGGCAGAAAAGAATGAGCCCGCATCACTATGCTCTTGCCCTCCTGCCTTCCCTGCACTTACTGAAACCAATTACGGCTGGACAGCTGATGGCTTGCAGAGCAGCGCAGAGCACCATGCAGTTTTTGTTTTCCATGAAGAACCTGAAGAGTTCCTCTGCCAGCATCTGGAAACATCCCCTCTTTTCTTAAAAGTTTCTTAACTTCCAGAACCTCAGATGCAGCCCTCTTCATCTACCAGACCAACACAGGTTAATTGGCACTCACACAAATGACCACAGATGTTTGCAAGATGTTGTTGAGTCCCCTCTGAGACTATCATTACCTGCCTAGCGTCAGTGCAGCACTGATATGTAATTTATTCCTTTGGAAGAACTCCATCACCATATAACAAAATAACATAAATCTCCCCACAAATGTCATTGCCTTGGGATAAGCCCAGCACTCAAAGGCTGGAGGGATTGCTTTACATCAACCGAGTTTGCTGCTTGGTCTTGCTGTGAGACAATGACTCTTAAAGTATTTTTCTGGCACCCTTGTCAGGACAGTGCCTCAGACATAGTAGATGGGAAACCAAACCGGTAAGCACTAATAAATGTTCGCATGTGCAAGTACTATTTAGCAGTGTAAATATGGAACAAAACAGACATTTTTGTAGTCCCCCCCCAGTCTATTGACACCCGTTAGGAAACAAGGCTCAGCGTGGTCCGTGATCTGGATGATGGAGCGGTCTTCCCCTGGACACCGTCATTTTAGCACCTAGCCAAGAGGTGGCAGTGCTCCTCCACCATCCCGGGCCCGGGAGGCGCCTCATGCCACCGCAAGGTTCATCTTCGCAGCACCAGTATCAGCAGCTCCTCCTCTGATTTATTTATATTTACAGCAGAGAGAGAATAAATGTTCCGTATTTCTCCCGTGCTGGGAGGGCTTCACTTCAGCAGCCTGGGAGCTACCTTGGTTTTTGGCATCGTGCAGCAACGYGGTGCACCTCTGCCGCCTCCGCCGCACGGTAGAGCCCACGGGGCTGCAGCAGGTCCCCAACTGTGGAGAAGGTTTTAATTTTGCTGAGGAGCACGGTTCTCGAAATGTCATAAACCGTGAACACACAGCTGGAGCAGTTTATGAACTGCAGAGAAACTCCGAGTATTTTAGCCCAAGTATTAATTCAAAGAGCATGCTTTGTTATTTCCTGTTTCATTGTTGTTTGTAAAATAGTTTAATGGGTAGTGAGCAGTAAACTGTTTAAAATCTGCTGTGCACATTGATGCGGTTTTATATTGCTAGAGAGGGAAGGATTTCACTGCTTTGGGTGTGAGGGAGAGAGGAAGATTATCCTGATAATGAAAACCACAGCCAATGCATTTACTTTGGAACAATTGTTTCAATTACATTACCATGTAGATATTYTAATCAGAAATAAAAGTGATAATCCCCAAATGTAGGCCTAACAACAATCGAAACAGCTGCATACTTTAAAAAAAAAAAAGCAGCTTAGCTATTAGTAATGAGGTTTACATGCAGCCAAGGAGAGCATTTTCTGTAAAACAAAAGCGACCCCATTTAAAATGTAAAAGGCAATGTTTATTAAGAACTGGTAATGACCTAATTACAGAATTGGTATGGATTACTACCTCACAGCATCCAGGCTGTTATACCTGTGAAATTTCCTTATGGATATTAAAAACATCTACCACATAGCACAGGCAGGGTGAATGAGAGCAAAGGGGCTGGCCTTCATCCATACAGCTAAACTCTCTTTACCTCTCCTCAACATAATGGACTCATCTATCCTGACTTTTGGGAACAGTCCCTGCCTTGTGCTCTCCCTTGAACAGTGCCCAGGAATGCTAGCTGGCACAGGACGGCCTAACAATATAGATATAGAAGGGAGTGTATTTACTATATGGCTTCCTGCGTAGTGTAGCATGCTAGCAATGAATCAGCAGAGATGACTGTGCAACAGTACCCACGTCTATGCTTTGGCCCTGTTTGGTTTACTAGTGTGGGTGTAGCCAAAGAGGCTATACATCAGCTGGAAGTCCCTAACCACTAACCAGACAACACTGGTATAGGAGTCCCTTTGTGCCTAGCAAAGTTGCTGTCCCAGGCTAGGCTATTGCAACATGCACTCTCATGTAGCTGGTTCTGTATACTCTTCACTAAGCTTCCTCTGGAAAGCTGAAAGCATTTAAAAAAACCCTGTTCCACTCAGGATCTTTTTTCAGACCTCACAGCAAGATCTGTGACTTCTCAATATRCTATGGCTGGTGCAAATCAAATTTTGAGCACATTTCTGGTACTTCTCCATGAAAGCACTGCCTCTCTTGCTTGTGCCTCTCCTGATTTACCTCGGCGTCAGATAGATCAGAATCAGTCCCTAAGCCTGATTTCAAAATAAACAAAAGGCAATAAGACCTCCATCTCCTGCAGAAGGCCAAATACCGAAAGGGAAACTMACAAGAAGAGATCCTTATGCAGCCTGAAAGTCCTCTGATCTCTGTGGAGGAAACATAAACATTTTGGAGAAGAGTTACAAGGAGTCCTATTCAAAGTGCCTGTGTATCTTACAAGAGAACAAGGTGTCTTGGCAAAAGGAAC
Source organism: Oceanodroma leucorhoa (assembly GCA_030449065.1). Lineage (NCBI taxonomy): Eukaryota > Metazoa > Chordata > Aves > Procellariiformes > Oceanodroma > Oceanodroma leucorhoa. The sequence continues at coordinate 22,797,147 of JASVER010000006.1, read as the reverse complement.
TCCTTGAGCTAAATAGCAAAACGAAAAAGGGTGATTCTAGTGTTTTGGCATGGCAAAAAGGTTTTTCTTCAGCTTCTAAAGTATTCAGCCTTCAAAGGTGGTGGCAAACCTTATTTTACTATCTTTTTAGAACGAAAATGATGGAAAAAGCTTTGATAGCAAGGCTAAATTCAAGTATAAATGGGGTTATGTGAAGAACCACAATTATCCTTGTTTGGTTCCTGTACAYTTGCATTTACTGAAAAACTTGAGGCATTGATAAAAGGGAAAAGGAGTCTTCTCACAGGAGCTAGGAGCAGCGAGGTGACTTCCCTGGGCTGACAACAGATAGGTCTCTTGACTAGGCACACGAGGGGCTCTGGATTCTGATTCAGCATCAGCACTGACCTGCCAAATGGCCATGAGTGAACCGTCATCTTGCTGTTTGTTGGTATTGGCTGTTTAAAATGCAAGCTCTCGGAGCGGAAACCGTCATTCTTCTTTCCGTCTGTTGCGGTGGGGTCCTGGCTTCAGCTGAGGGGTGCAAGTGCTAAGGTAATGCAGACCACAGCACTGACAGTCATRGAAGCCTCGTCAGCAATCCCAAACCTCCAGTACATCAGGCAAGATCCATCGGGACCATGAGCCTACRGCTTGTGTGGTCAGATGCTTGAGACTCTTAGGGCTGAGGCTGTGTCTGAGTTCTTCTCTTTGCTCTGCATGGTCTTCTGTAATAATTTAGAGCCTGAAAAAAATATACTGAAAGACATTCTTTTGAAATCAGATATGACTTTCATGTCTACAACACCTCTGAAAAATCAGACCCTTAACCTCCTTTTGTCTCTGATCTTCATCTCCAGAATGGGAGTCAGACCTTCATAAAAGACTGTGATCACTGAGCTACCGCAGTGAGGGGAACATACAACTACTCAGAAAGGAAAGAATAAGAAGCCTCTTTCATCTGTATTTCTGCTAATGTTTTTAAAGTGAAGCTGATGAGTGTACAACTGTTACCCAGGCGGAGTATGCTTGGGGTAGGATTATCAAAGGTATTAAGTGATATTCTAATTTTGCACACTTTGAAGGAATTAGCAATTTTATCTCCAGCTTCACTGGGAGCAGAATTAAATCATTGCAGAAATGCTTTTTATAAATGCTACCTTACTTTTCCTTTTTGAGAGTGAACTCTCACCTTTTGCTAACAGGGTTTTAGGTTAGGTCCTTGCACTTTTAAGAGCGTTTTTTAATTATTTTTTTTGCATAGAGGCAACCCATCAGTATACCACCGCCTCCTTATGAGTGGAGTTGGGAATGGCCAAGCAAGTTACACAGCATCAAGGTTCTACCAGCTACCAAATAAACATCACTGGCAAAACATTTCTCCTTTTTAGAAAAACCTTAAACTGAAGTTAAGTGTGTGAATTCAGGGAAGCTTCTCAAGATGTATAACCATYCTAAATAAGGTCAAAATTTATCTACAGACTTGTTACAAAAGGCTGGTAGCAAACTTCCTCCCCAGGTTTACTCACAAGCTTTCTAGTACTTACTGCTTCTCTCTGGCCCAAAAATTCTCTGAGGACCAACTGTCTTTCCTGTGGCTTTTGCAACTTTTGCTCTCATTCAAGTCAGAAACATGGAAAACTGTAGCAGCTAATTAACTAATACAACCCCAAGCCATAATTAGAGTTCAGGCCAAAGCCACACCCTTGAACTTTACTGGTGTGTAGAGGCTGCTGTAAGACGCTTAGTAAGATTTTGTTTTGTAAAAGAAAGTTTGGAAAGGAAAGGCCAGAGCTGTGTTTGTGGTGGGACAGTGCTAAGGAGATGCTAAATCAATGCCAGGAGAAAAACCTTCCTTTGTTCCGGATGGACCTGTACTGCTCAGTTCATTCCCACAGTTTGGAGGAAGCAGGGATTGGCAAGGCAAGAAATGTTAAAGAGCAATTGCATTTATGGAGKATGGCACCACTGTTCTCCTCATGGGACCAATTTCTCAGATTCAGGCTTACAGGGACTGTAAGTCTACAAGTGTTTAGAGAGGATTCAAATGCTCTCTAATCCACACACAACCTTTGGCTTAGGTTTATAGGAACAAATCTGCTCACTTGGATATTCTTAGCTTACATGCTGCAATGCTAAAAATTATCAGCTGCAGCAGCACAGTGATTCAAAGTAGAAGAGAGAGGTGTCCAAGCATCCTAGAGTCAGTAGAGAGTCCTAGGTCTCTCTGAAGTGTGATTCAGATACTCTGCGTGTGGCAAGGACAACCTCCTAAAACTAGCAAATAGTAAATATTTCCCAGAAGAGAGGACTTACAGCAGAAGGGTGTCTTCCCTCTCTGGAGCTCAGATTGCCATCTGTGGGCTGCAGTTTTCCAGCTATTGAGAATTGTGCTAGGGCTAAATACCTACTAGAGGAGAGCTTGTTCTTCAGAAGCATAGCTGCTTCTGTGGGCACAGTGGTGGTGATGGGACTCCTGAGTGGCAGAGTATCTTCAACAGGAAGGGGTTCCTGTTGACTCTGCTAGCCAAAGTCTCATAACTCTCCTAGAAAAGACTACCTAACCCAAGAGTCCTCAAATGGTCAAAGCTTGCTTTGTGGTTCTTTAGTGCGGCTCAAAGAGACCTTGAAATTCAAACCAAATGTTTAAAACCACGTATGTACATATTTACAAATCAAGGGACAATTCTTCTGTTTCATTGCCAAACCTTCATTAAGGTTGAGCAGTGAAACATACACGCGGCCAGGGCCTGTCCTCTAGCATCGGTCACTTTTAGTCAGCGTTAATATTATTTTTACAGTGACATGGACTCATGAAATGGGCTTTCCTGATGTAGTCAGGAAGAGTAACTCAGCTATGGCAATAGTTGCAGCTATTTTTTATGGCTTTTATGGCTTTTTATGGTTTGCAGAAAGACAACATAAATAATGATGTCAATGCTTTTCACTTTAAGTCTCTGCAGATATAAGATACCACAGCCTTTACACGGAAGGGCTACAAGACATTGTCTTGCCATCATAAGGCTCAGCAGAGATGGTCCCAGACCAAGTAAGCCAGTGAGGTAGGAATGCCTGTCAGCATCCTTTCCCTAGGCCCCTTTCCCTCATTTTCCCTGTGGCAAGGTGAAATTCTCTGTTCAAACTTGGGATGACATGGACTGACACCTCTCTCCTACCCCTTCCTCACAAAGATTGATTTCTCCTCAACTTGTTTAGAATGAGACCAGGGCCACCTGTGCATGAGCTGTCAGGAAACGTGGTGCTTTCATTTAAACAGCAGGCAGCTATCAAAACAGCAATAAGAGAGGCTATCAGGCTTAATAATGGCATGCATTAAAAGTAAAATAACTCTCTGAGGTCCAGTAATGTTGCTTTTACCATTTGTCAGGTGTATAATCACTCTGGAGAATAAGAATAGTGAGGTCTTTGTAAAATCATGAATCAACATTCCCAACAATTCAACTGCTGTGAGTAGGTCAGGTCAATACCCTAACGTCTCAAAAAACTACTTAAGCCCTCCTGTCTCCTGAGACCATTACATCAATAGATACCTCCAGTACTACGGAAAATGACAGCTTGCAATGTAATACCAGGAGATCCCCTTTAATAGCTCCTCTATATTAGCAGCTGTTGGGCTCTACTCTGGGCGTTTGTCCTTGTTTCCGAAACCATGCCATACATAATCCCCTGGTCTTATGTGAGAAAAGCTTTTATCATTTTCAGAAGGATCCTTTTTTTTTTTTTTAAACATGAACAATGGAATAAAGCAGGTAATTCTTAAGAAAGGAAAATCAGGGTAGCAATCCTAAAACAGCTAAATATGTTGTTTCCAAGAATTTAAGAGAGTTTGGTTAGTATACAAAACTATGCAGTTTTCATTCACTGAGATTTTTTTCAGCTTTGCCATTTCTATATCAGATAAATTCCTGAATCCACTGTAGTTCATGGTAAAACCTACTTGACTTCAGTAGACCTAGATTTTACCTATAGAGTTTATATAATGCTTTGTGTAGTGCCATGTTCTTTTGCTGTACTTGCAGTTTGCCACCTCAGAAAAGGTGACTCCTCTGCATTAAACCTTCCTTTATGTCTTTTATGTATGTTGTTAAAAYGCAACAATGAGTGTTGGCAATGACTGAAATATTACTGCCTCAAATTAATTCCCCAAGAGACAGTGGGAAAAGACAAATAGAATAAAAATTTTTTTTGCAGTATTTTTTGTTTAAATAGTCTCCCTTTCCAATAACCCAAGCACTGCTCTGAATGTCTTTGATACCTCTCTGACCACAAGACAACTACACTATAGCTAGTCCTGAAGTATATACGCAGTGACTAACCCCCTGGCTTTGCCTGGGCAGAAAGTCCATCGCTTGACTTTTGCCTGATCATCTCTCCACGGGTGAGGAGTAGTGCGGACTTGGTCCCTCCTCTACTAAACTGGCAGTTTTCATGAAAACTCTAGGTATTTAGTTATCTTTGAGCCTTCCACCACTTTTTAAATTTTGGTTGGAATTGACTGGTGTGTGGGAGAGTTCCAAAGTGATAAATTCACCAAATTAAAATCATTCTGGTGTAATGCAAAAAATGGGTATCTTTCACCCTACTTAACCCAGTGGAGAGCGCTTGAAAGAGTCATAGTGAATGTGTGGTAGCATGGGGYGTCAGACAGCTTGCTGTGATCCAGCGTTAACACCTGCTTTCCGACCTACGTCTCAGGCCCCTGTAAAAGCAAGAAGGACAAGCTACATTTCAGCTGTCTTTCTTGTGACACTACCATTGGACATCTTGTCTTATGATTTAAGCCAGCAGAAGTAAGTATAAGGTTGGATGAAGGTATTTCTAGTGATTCTGTATCTTAGCTAATAAGTATACAGGAGAGTTCCTAGATTATATCTGGATGATGAAAAAATAAAAATGGGTTGGAAATATCTTAGCCCATGAAGAAGAGGGGTTCTTCCATCTCCAATTTCTTTGAATGTTCAAATATTGAAACTTCCCATGTATGAATATATTTTTAGTGCTGTCAAGCATGGAAACACAATTTTACTAGAAGTTCACTGTATGAAAAATCACTCTGCCTAGTTCAGAAAGGCACAGTTAAAAAGGAAATATATGAGAAAGGAGTTTGACTGATATCTCTTTAATGTATTTATGCTCATAACAACTTTGCTCTCTTCCTGACCTCCTGTTTCAGTTATTTATTTCTGATGTTAAAAGTTCAGGCTGCAAATGCTCCATACGAGCTGTAATCAGTTTTCTGAATGGCGAAAGAGAACAATAAGATTTTGTAGCAACCGAGATGCATCTTAGCCCTTGCTGGTGAAAAATGTAAGCTATAGAAAGTCCTTTTCATCTTTTAGCAAGGGTCCATTATTTCTGTATATCTCTTTTCTGTGCCTTATGAAAAGGTTTGTACAGTAAAGAATGACTGACTATGTAGTAATTCTTTCTTCTTTTGCCAAGCTCTTTTTAGCTTTGGCAGCAATTCTATTTTCCCTGTCATCATCTAATGTCTATTTATTTTAGATTGCTACAAAGCCAGTGCAATTCCCTCATAAATCCCAGGTTGTGAAGATGAAGAAACAATTCAATTCCTTTTATTAAAATTCTCCAGTGTCCTCTTTCTGATTCCTACCATCTAATTAGGTTCGGAAAGTTCATCAGTTTGAAAAACTCTTGGAAAAGAATCAATTGAATTAAGAGATCGGAGGTTGCCAAATGCCTTGCATTTCTGAGCTCTGGAATACCTGATCAATCTTGGTTGTCACAGGTGCCACAAGAATGCTTGTCACTACTGTTGATCTAACTAGCCTCATAAGCTCACTCCCTTTCTCCCACCTCCACCCTCCTGTCCTCCCTTGCTCTCATGTGCACACCCATGTGCACACACCCCCGACCCTTAAACTCTGAGGAAAGTGAAGATATTGCTCTTGCTTTGCATGTTGTTTGAATAATTCAACATCCCCCTAAAATGAAGGTAGGAGTAATGACAATGAGAAGCACTATTGACTTAGTGCAGTAGAGTCCTGAACGCAGGGTTGTGAACATTAAATGGCATCATGTTGGGATAATCTAGAACTATATTACGATAATCAGAGAAATGTCCGATTTTTTCATTTTGTAGCCAGTTACAAATGCTAGAATTTTTAAATGATTGCCCTCCCAGTGTGTGGAGAGAGAAAGTAACCTTCTGGRTCATATTCCTTCTCATAGTACAATAACAGACCCCTCATGTCCCATAGGTGTAAGTCCTGGCTTCAATTTTAGGTAAAATTTTTAGAAACAGACAGCCTCAGAGGATGCTGTGACATTTTCTGATCTTGCACGGTGTAGACACTGCTTCGCAGCTACTCGGTCACTAATGATCTCACTGTTAATGTGCTGTTACACCGGWCTTGGATCTGCCAATTGACAGGCAGATTTCAAAGACAGTGAGCAATAAAAGTGAGATATTGTGTTGCAAAGACAGCAGAAGAAATGCATCATCCTGGAGCATTTAGAAGTTTATGCCCTGTATACAGAAATCAAGCTCTTCTCCAGAAGTAGTCCCACCATCATGCCTCTCCCTGCACCTAAAGCTGTGCAGGGATGGGTGACAGACTCATTCTCCCATCTCACCCACATCAGAGGGTTGCACAAAAATCAGCAAATCTGGTCTGCTGAATTTTATAAGTAATACACCTCCTGTGAACACAGCTTTCCAACTCACAATGTGAAAAGATTGCAATGGRGTTGAATTCACCTTCCATTGATCTTTTTCAATATTTCACTTTTTTTTGATGTGTRAAGAATGAAATGGTGGTTTCTTTTTCTCTCCCCTTATTTGCTCCATCTCAGTTTTGAGTTCCTAACTATGAGGYAACTTGTTATATCATCATGAAATGATCATGATATGCACAGAAATGAGAATGTTGGAGTGCATCTCCTTTGCAGTATGCTTTAGGTTCTACTGATGATAAAAACCATAAGGTTAAGCATTTTATTTTTGTAGTTTTTATTTTAGAGTGCCTAGAAGGCATGGAGGTTCTCCATTTAACAGCCACTGTCCTGCTATTGTGCTTCTTGAGCCTTGAATTTCAATTCCATTGAAATATRTGGCTTGTATGTTTTACATTTCTTTTCAGGGTTAAAAACTATGCAAACAGGGCTGAAAATCTGAAATATCTGAGCTTTTAGTTTTTTTGCTGCATCTTCTTCTTAACCAGAAAAAAATGCTGAACTCTTCATGCCCTTCTTGTACTAATGCATCATTTAGGAGGACATTAAAAACACATGAGGCCACTCAAGAGGAGGTTAGGAAGATGTCTTTAAATACAGCTGAAATTTATGAATAATTAATTAAAACATGTAAAGGCAGAGCAATTCAAAATTCTATATTTTGAATCTATATATTTTAAAGAAATATGTCACACACAAGAAGGCGCCTAAGTGATTCACTACAGCATGAGATGAAATCTTCACCAGTTACACGCAGAGAGGTATATTTTGCCTTTCCATACACCAACAGAGTAACTCTGGAGAAGTGAACTGAGACCAAACACAAGGGTGTGTGCGTGGGCACACCTCACCCCTAAATACCTGTTGCAGGAAGTTGATGGGGAGTTGCATGTGAGAACATGAGCACTGGCTTTTACCCTTTGCCTGCCTGCTGTCACTTGAGAGCTCTCTTTGTATKATGTCTGGCACAAGTTTAATATATGCCTTGCCTTTAAAAAAACAATAACCGATCTTTCTCGTTTTGCTAGTATTTAGCAACTAGCATCAAAYGGATCGGATGCTGTGATCTTCAGAATGGGAAGAAAATTTATCATGTGCTCAGATTATCTCTTGACAGAGAAGTGTTAAGTAGGTCTCTTCCAATACAAATGCGATGGCCAGTAATACATGTTCAGTGCCTATGAAGACTGGCCCGTGCTCTTGCAGCTAGGTGGAGCAATGATTAGAAACTCCTGAGAATACAAACGAAACTGTATTTTTGAACTGTCCGCCTTTCTAACAATTAAAGAACTAAGGAAAAAGCAATCAAATTTACGAGGCCTGAAAAAAATATTTATCTACCTCATAAAATGAACTTTTAAACCTGAAGTTATATTTCTTCAAGCCTAATACTTTAGTTTATCTTTGATCATTATAAATTATCCTCTGTAAAGAGCAGTGGTTGGGAAAGTAGTTGGCAGTACATACGATTGGAGTTTGTTCTGCTTTATTTATTGAAAAATACTAAAAACTAAAACACTAAAGTACTTCACATTAAAATGGTATGAACCCACCAAGATAACTGCTTGTAACTGTCTGTGTAAAATTATGGTCAGAGTAACCACCTCTGGCTCCAGAATAAACTTTCCATGTATGTCAGAGCCAAATGCATTTGCTTACTCAGATTTTCAGTTGGATGATAATATTTTTTTCCCTTTTTTTTTTTTTTATATATACATGAACACCTTTAAAGAAGAGGGATGGAGAAAGGCATCAGATACCTGTCACCTTAGGAGATGAAGCACCATAACAACAAAGAATCCAGGCAAGTCTCACTGAACAGTTCCTTCCTCTTCTTCACTGACACCAGTAGCATGTGAATGCAGASATAATTACACAGTGTGGATTAATTCCCAAGAGAGATTTCATTCCTCCCAGAAAACTGTTTTCCAATGCTAAGACCTCAGTCCTCAAATAATGGGACCATAATAACCAGMTATTGGTGTGCATTCCCTCTGCACTGAGTTTTACACCACCAGGCTTTGCAGTGGTGTCCTGTCCTGCTGGCAGCCAGGACAGAGCTGTTCACTGGAGGCCAAATTCTTATTTTGTAGTATTTGACTACCTTTGTATTAATATTATTATTTATAATATTAAATAACTCACAGGTAAGTAGTTATCGTGTAGTCAGAGCAAAGCTCTTGCATTTTGACTATCACAGTAGTTTTCATCCCTTGCTAAAAAGCATAGCTAGGAAAATCACCAATTTTTGAATTTCTGGCCATTTTTCCCTAGGAACACAGCTATCCCTTGGGCTGGGGTACTGTTACCTCCAAACTTTGGCAAAATTTCCAGAGGGTCTGAAGCTGTTGGCCCTTGAAGACTGACTGACAGCAAAGGGCCAGCTTATTCACACACAGCAGTGTGCAGGATGCAATGGGGGAGCTCTGGGAAGTTGGGAGCTGCTGTCCTGCCAGGCACCGAAGGTGGTGGATCCATAAAAGGAGGGGCTTTCCTGGATTATGGTGCTTTGGGAGSAGTTGGGACCTGCTGCCATCATAGAAGCAAGATGCCATCAGGGGGTGATCTTGCTTGTTTGCATCTAGTCTTGCTCTCCTGCTCCTGAGAGGCAGCAGCTCCTGCCAACTTCAGAAGCACAGCTGCTCCTTCCCTCTCACTTCACGCTCTGCCCAGAGCTTCCAAGTTATACAGCTGGTACAGCAGCGGGTAGCATTGAAGGGTGCCTGGAATCCCTGTTTGAGACAGAACATAGTTCTGGGAAGACACACCTACTCCTGCATCCCACATTTACTTTGGTAACTACTGAGGGAACGAACCTGGGTGGCCTCACATTAGTACTTAGGCTCATTTTATCGGTTTATTTGTCCATTCCTAAAGCTTTGCAGCTGGTCTTTAAATTTTTGGAAATGATATTATAAATATTAGAAATAAGTGAGTCCACAGGCTCTTGCAGCATTTTAACTGTAATATGATTTATTTTTAAATCCCTCATCTTCTTGCTTATTTATCTGGCCACCCCCCACTGAAGGGAGCTCCCAGGATCTGAGATGACCTATGCTTTGATGCTCTGAAGGGCCTTTACAGAATCACTAGGGTTCACTGACTGCAGCTACTTTTGGATCCTTGATGTCAGAGCCTATGAGCCAGGCTTCATTTTGAGCTGGATTGGGTGTTCTTGGAGAATATGTGTCCAAGAGTGGTAAGAACAAGCAGTTCTGAAAGCCATTACGTTGGACCCGTTGGGAAGTTCTTTTCTTGCAAACCTTTGCAAATCTCCAAGCTGACACAGAAGAGTTCATGCCTTAGAGCCTTCCAGGGTTTAAGCACAGACTTCTCTATTTGAAAAGAGCCAGGGCAGACATTGTTTGGATTTCATTAGAAACTCATCAGACATGCTGGATCTGAAATTACTGCTGCCCTTGGCCAGCTGGAAAATACCCGCTTGTTGTAAGGAAACTCTAACCCACTAATTATCCTAAAAAATTCATGTAGGAACTTTCTTGACCCATTTTTTTTTYCCCCTGTTCCTTTTTTTCCCCTTGAAGACATGGATCAATTACTTTCTTAGAAAAATTTAGCTGATTTCAATGTCATCTTTTTGGAAGTTTAATCATCACAAAAAGTACAGTGCTAAGTCATGTAGCATAGCTGCCACAAATTAATAAGAAAATATTATTCTGAGAGCCTTTATGGTAGGGAGAAGCATATGAGTTTTGAAAAAAACAAGAGGTAACTAAATTATTCCTCATTTTAAAATCTGAACATGAATCAAACTGTTAGAATATGAAATATTCAGTTTAGCTATATTATTCATTATTCCTCATTTTCACATGCATCTGCACTTTTGGTTTCCAGCTAGGACAGAAACCAAGGGAAGCCAAAATACCTAGACAGGAACAGATAAAAGCCAAAATACCGAGACGGGAACAGAGAAAGGCCAAAATATTAACCAGAAGCAGGAAGTACTGGACATCTCACAAGACAGCCTCCATATTCTTGTGAGATCTCCAGCCAGGGGTGCTGAAAGAAGAGGTTCAAACTGTTTGCATAAGCTTTGAATAATTATCTAAATCTTTAGGTATTTAGTTGAAGCAAACTTAAAGTCTGACTCTCTCACAATTTGCCTGTCACTTGAATAAATGGCCATTTCTTAGATATTAAGGCAAACTTGAARTGGGAAGAAATTAAGCTAAAATATCAAAGAATGTCTTAAGAGTAGGTGCTCTCTATCTGCTTTCTAGGGTATTAGGGCAAACCGATTTGTCCAAATAACAATTAATTCAGTAATCACTGTATTTTGTTGTACATTTATTGTTTGGGTATTTTGGGATTTCGTTTTCCTTTAGTTTGAAGCTGACTTTTGAGCAGGAAGCAGAGCAACAGGAGTTCAGAGAGGACCAGTTCACCAGACAAGAATGGCCAAAGGGCTGATGGTCTTCCTCCTGCTCTCACTGTTCCTCACCTCTGTATATCTGACCAGTGGATAGGTCAGCACAATACACCACGGTATAGTGCGTGTTCACTTAATGTTCTTTATTTGCTGCCTGCACAGAATGTAATATTGTTTAGAACCAACAAGTTGGATGCCTGTCTGGTATCTGATTATTTGGGTGCCTATATTACTATTATTAAAAATTACTACTACTACTACTACTACTACTACTACTACTACTACTACTACTACTACTATGTTTGCCAATACCCGTCTTGTGGAAGAGAAGCCTCACTCATTCCTGCTCTTATCCTGTGGTCTAGATGGTACCTCTCCCTAGGTATGACATGGGCATAATGTAAATACTGCTACTCCTGTGAAAAGGATCTTAAGAGGAGAAATAACATTGGCAAAATTAAGTTTTAATTATGTTGAGTTTCTGGTGATTGAAATGTTTTCAATGCATATGGAGACAATCACATTTTGAAATTCACTTTTCCAATAGCTCTTTCACGAGGAAATGAACAACAGAAAATACTGCTTCATGTTTGCTCTATTCTGATAAAATACAGGAATGTTACAACCTTTACTTAACTTAGCATCCATCAACCCTTTCTTTTTCCACTCTTTGAAAGTTTTATTGTAATGAAATGTAGTAAATGTCATTACAATGCGCCAACGTTGATAAGATGATCATTTATTGAAAAAGGGTTTTACAAGAACTCAGCTTCTCCAGTAAATTAAAAATCTTTAGATAACATACCACTTAAAATGACAAAAATAAACATACCGCAATCTCTGTAGTAACGACATGATCAGCTTGAGCACATATTTGGAACTGAGATGGGGRTAAGAGGGCAAAGGAAACAGCTGGTGGATTGGTTTTACTTAAAAACMTTTATGCTGTTTCTACTAGAAAATTAAATTATTTCCTTGGTGTGTCCCCGATTCACAAGCCAGAGATGGTAAAGAAATTCTTTGATTTCAGTCAGGTTTGGACCAAACCTTATTTACAGGTTAGTTGCTTGTCATGCTAATGTTTCTTGAGATGAATTGAGCACATTGTGGTTTTGAACATGAAAAATCTCAAACTAATTGTTGCAAAAGCTTCATAAAGAGACAAGTGCTGTACAAATAAGCCATACAAATTGCTTACTGAGAAGCACCAGTTGAAGAACTCTGCCTTGCACAGCTTAGGAGAAGAGATTGAACAGAATGTTTATTTTGTAAGGGTAGGTAACAACAATATTCAAATACAGAATAGCTTACCATAAAGAGGATGAGAATTGAAACTTTACCATACCGAAAGGGGGTAGAAGGAGAAATAATGTACTTCAAGGGTAGCAGGAGAGACGCATGCTTAAACATTATAAATTGTTTTATTCCTGTTCAGAACATGACCCAAACATTTCCACATTTCTGTAGAAAGAATGGAGGTCCAGGTTTAGGTCAATTTGTCTGGTGAACTGCTTTGAAGTCAGGTAATTTTGCAGTATTTTGGGGCTACAGCTGCTGTGTATTCCTAATTCCTGAACTAGAAAGCCTGCTAGGGTGTCTATCAGGGGACYGAGTCTGCAAATTGTAGCTGTCTTTCCTCAAAGTGGTATGGCCAGAAGTAATGATGTGATTGATACCGTTAGTATAGAAACCAAGAAAACATTCATCTGAAACTGTGAAGTTATATTGATTTACATGGGTTTTACATAGCATGATGATACAGAAAATGTAATAGAAATCCACACTACAGAATAGAAATGATCTTATTTGCTTTAGTATTAGGAAAATTTTCAATCTACAGTTCAATGTAGCTATGAATTAAATAATGATCTGAATTTTAGGATTAAGCCTTCATCAGGTTCCCCTCTAGAGCAGTGCCTTGCAAGACATGCGAAACTAGTAAGTTTCAGTGGAAGAGTCTAAATACACATAAACATAAATGGAAGTTTAAGAAAACACTATTGATTTCAAATCCTCAGGCAAGAGTATGGAAGTAACTACAATCTTTGTTTTTTCAAGTTATCAGGACTATCATCATCTGGCTTATAAAAGTCTCTTCCATGTTGTAAGTCTAAAAGCCAAATATGTATTTTTGAGATGTGATGGATTCACACCAGCTACAAATTATGATAAATATCCTTCACCTTGCTGCACACATACAGTCCAACACGTTAGTGGGATATGAGCATTGAGCTAAATATGGAATCATAACAAAACGTGCACACTTGAGGAAACTGCTCTCCAAATCTAAATGCAGAATTCAGTCAGACCCTTTTGGCCTTTCCTTTTATTGAACAAAAACAAACCAGAAAAAACCCCTTTGCTTATTTCTTTGTATGAAAATGTACCATTACTTATACTTTGAAGTAACACTATTGCAGTAAAAAATCTTATGGTAAACTGTGTTTCTGTTTCCAGTCAGAAAATATGGTTCCATTTTATTTGTTTTTTACAGTGGCCTCTCATGCTAAGTCTCCATGTGATCATGACATTTCCTTCCCAACAAGAGAGAGACCAGAAATCCAAGCGATCATACGCAGAATTTGTGTGTCTTGGCAGCTGTGACCTGTACGTTAACACACGTTCTGCTCACGCCAAGGTCCAATTTGCTGAGACGTATGTAGTTTGTACTGCGGGTCTAAGCCACATTGGGACCCTTCGAAGAGCTCCTAAGTGAATCCTTAATCATGGTGTGTCCACTGGAAAAAAAATGGACTGTGCACCTAGAAAATTCAATTTCCAGTGCCAGATAGCTAACTTCCCACAGCTCTTTCTGCTCTCCAAAAATCAGCAGTGCCTTTGAAGAGCTGACAACATTTTAAATGGTACATCTGGAGAAGCAAAAACACTAGAAAACATCTGTTTTTGTTGTTGAACAAAAATAAACAGTACAAAGCTGAAAGCTGAGCAGAGAAAAGCTTTTCGGATACAGTTAACGTTTTGTTTATTGCACAACCCTGTTCATACGAACTGATCTCGTGCTGGTGGGTAGATCAGAGCATTGCTGCTACGTGCTGTAAAGAGACAGTTATCACTGAGGGGGCCGTGCCAGTTCTCAGGGCTAGATTCATGAAGAGGTAGGAGCGAGATTTGTGGAGGCACAGCAATAGCGCGCATTTCAGCACCGGTGTCATTGCTGGGTGCGATTCACCGTACGCAGGGAAGGCACACCTGGACCCATCCATACGGCAAATGAGAGCCCTCAAAAAGGCAGACCAGGGTCACCAGAGGCAACATGTTGGCTGGAGGACTACTATTCTGGCTGGCTTATGGGGAAAGAAGAACACCAGAATGGCTCAAGCATCTGGGTGTTCAATGTTGTATTTTGAACTTCAGAGGAGTATTTCCATCCTCTCAGCCTTCCACTTCAGCTTGACTTCCATAAAGTCCTCTCTTCATCACCCGTGAAGCTTTTCAGGGAAAGCTGGAAAGAGATGCTGTGACATCCCTCCTGACATCTTGATTGGGGTTTAGAAGATTACCTGAAAATTTTCAGGACAAGGTGCAATTTCTGGAGAGATCTGAACTGACCTCTTACCACTCCCAAAAAGGTGTCCTCAAAGCTGTCCTCTTCAGATGCTGATGCTGATCTTGCCATTGATTCTAACTCCAGTTAAACAAAAGCCATTGCTGACCTCAAAGGTGTTATTCTAGACTTAAACCATGGTGCTTCAGTTCTTTGTGAAATTCCATATGTAKCAATTATTCACATGAAGGATACTATGGTGAGATAATAGATAACATCATTAACCATGGCAGAAAAAAATTATGAGAAATCAAATTCTAAAATGTATTTATAACAAAACTGACTGTATTTAAAGACCCAGGGTTCTTGTTAGTCCAGAATGAAAATTAATTAAATTTGAACTGAAACGGAGATATTAATTATTGAGAGACAATTACACTGAAAATAGGAGGCTCATTAATTAATGGTACAGTATCCCTTGAAGATGCTGGAGTTGTGGATTCATTTTTTTCTTCTCTCTGAATGGATCTGAACTCACAGTCTACGGGACCCCTAGGAAGTTCAGAAAAAAAATGCACATTGTAAGAAAGACACTCTCTGAGGAACAGATTCCACAAAAATTCTGCCCATGTTTCATTGGACCGGCTAACAAATAAGTCAAGAATTTTTTCTAGAGAAAACTTTATTAAGTGGGGTATCATTTATTTTAGGTCATTGAAAGCAATCATGTGGTTTGCTTCAGTAAGCTAATTATCACACTGGATTAGAAGTGGTAGAAGGTGCTTTTGTTTTGGTTTCGGAAGAGTTTTTTAGACTGTGTATCTGCCACTCATCAAAAATCTGGCTGAATATTTGAAATTTTGAAAATTCTTCTGAAAAAACTGTGAAGTCTTGTGTGTTTTCTTTCATTCTTCCCTCTGCTCCCCCTCTCCCACCCCGCCCCCGTCTTGGTGTTTGAATTAGGYTGTTTCAAAGTACAATAAACACTTTTATTTTGAGAGTGATAGGACATTTTGAAAACTTTTTGAAAAGTTTTTTCACCTCAACTTTTTCATGTTGGGAAATTAATCAAACCTGACTCCTCTCCTTGTTTCAACTCCAATTTTGGCAACCTGGCAATTTTTAGTGAAAAAATAAATTTGGCTTTATGTCTTGTGTGAAAAATCATTTTTTTCAGAGACAACACTGCTGACAACGCAGGCTGGAAGGATTGTTTGTCTCTTGCAGTGTCCAYGCAAACAGATTGAGAAAAGTGTGAGGTGTGCTCTTTGGGAAAAATGAAGTCAATTAGGAAGAGGCTACAAAGCGATAGACATCAGTCCAATGGAACAACAGACATGCTTCAACATCTTCAGGCTGCTGCTGTGCACAATACCTAAATCACCTGAATGAGAGACACAGAGAGAAATTACAGTGACAAAAATGGAGTACTTGAGCCAAAGTGGAAAATTAACTAAAATAATAGAGGGCTCTTGGGAAAGATAAGAGTACAAAGATCATTGGAGTAAAAGAGCAGACCAAAAGACAGGACACCTGCAAACTCCATCCTGTTATTGCCCTACTTGCATTGTGACGACAAAGGGTTGGTTTAACTAGCTGGGTCTTCTCAGCCATTTCTTGCTTTGCATTGCCGGTAGTACTGATGGCACAAGGCTGCAGCAATATAAGTCCAGGTTTTGCAGTGCTTTTGGCAGAAGGCACAAGGGTTTGGGTTTTTTTTKCAACTTCTCAGATAAATGGTGTCCTCTAAAAAAACCACTTCAATGACTAAATCACGTCGTGATGAGTCTAAATCACGTGCCCCAGCCTCTGCCAGAATTGATGTTACTGTAAGAGCAGAGGCAGCAAGAGCATGAGTTTAGGCTTATCTGAATAGACGGTGGCCGCCTCTCTCCCCTGGAGAAGCAACTCTGGCAGAGGGGTGAGGTGAGCAGCGGGGCATGCTGATCCCTTACACTGGCGCTTTAACGTTTTACCGCTCCCACTAACCTACCCCATCCACCCCATGAACACAGAAGTCACCGCAACTGGATAACAGAAACTAGGATATTTGTCCAAATTTCAGCTTCCTCACTGGACTGCAACCTGGAAGGGCTGAGGCCCAGCCTACAGTGCATTCAGTGTTTCCTATTCACTAGGAGTGACTTTGCACAGATGGGAGAGCTAGCAAAATAATTGATCATCAAATAAATGGAGCAAATATTTCTTTTGTAGAYGGGTGAGTTTAACATGAAGGGAATTTATCATTTAAGAAAATAAACTACACATAATATTGCTCTTTTGATTATTATYTTGGTCTTGTTTCGTTTTCAGATAAAATTACCATAATGTATCTGCATCTCTGTGCAATGCTGTAGGTCACATCTTTTACGGTTGTACCTAGTATTACAGTTRCTTTCAATAGGAGTTAAGAGAAGAAGATACTCTTCCTAACTATTAATTCTGGGCAGTGCTGTGTCAAGAATGGACCAAGCTCATACCGATGAGGCGTGATGACAGAGCACCTGGTCTGCATGGCAGCGCAGTAACACTGAATACTGAGGTTTATTCCCCTGCTAACCTACTGTTTGTAACGTGAACCTTCCCCTGTGTTAGACAATTGAAGTATGCATCCATCTGGGAGACTGGAAAGATGGACATCACTGTGAATGGCGGATCAGCGTTACTCAAGGAACCAGGTTATGGGGATGAACTTCAGGTGTCGGGGAGATGCGCAGAGCCAACAAGATGTTGTGTTATTTCATTTGCACAAGTGGCAGCTTTTGAAGCAAAGAATGTAATAAAAAAGGAGTGATTGAGGTGACCCTGAACCTGGGAGAATTATGTGTCTAAATGATCTTGAGATAATTTTTCTAGCTTAGTTCAGTCTTGGATGGATCACAGCTTCTACTAGCTGCAGATTCAGAAGAGAAGATGGCTGATCTTTTTCTCCAGCAAAGTAAATAAATAGAGCTTTAGAAAGGCAAAAAAAGCTCCCTTCTGCTTTCCAGCACTTCTGCAGGGCTCYTGGGGTTATGAGGATGTTAATTCAGATGACTGAGAAAACACGATCCAGTTCACTGATAGGTTTTAAAAATAGATTTTTTTATGCAATGGAAACAAAGGCTAACATGAAAGATTCAAAATAGAAGAGAACAGCTTCTTCTTAAATCAGTATAAATTGTGTGTCATGGCATTGAACGTGTTTCTTTTTTTTTTTTTTTTCTTTCAGGAACTACGTAACCACAGAGTTCCTGTTTACTGTATTTCTTAAGGATAAAGTTTTCTGCGGTAAGAGACACCTAAGACCATTAGGCACGCACACTACAGATCTAAAGAAAGTCTATTTACCAGAGCTTCCAGGAAAAATATTGACAGGGCAGTAAAAATACTTTCCTTGATTACTCAGGCTCATATTTTAAACCTAAAATTACAGGAACTTTTCTCTTTTACCAATTTATTTTTAGCATCTTTATTTTTTCTTTTTCTTTTTCTTTTTCTTTTTCTTCTTTTTTTTTTTTGCTTACCTTTTAAAGCATGGCAAGTTTCCATTGATTTTGCAAACCAGGATCAAATTTGGTAAATGCTTCTAATACGCCTTATCCCTTTTTTTCAATATTTTTACTAAGTCAGTAGGAAATGATCAATATAAGGTAAATTTACCTTTCTTCAGGAACCGACAGACGAAGCTACAGTGTATTTCAAAGAATATGGCCTCTCCTTCAATCTATTTTTTTAATAACACATGGGTAGTGATGTCTATGTAATGAAACTAAGCTGTCTACATATTTATGTAGTGCATATTACTGCAAAATCTGAACACCAAACAAACGCTGATGAATTATCCTGGAAACTCTTTGGGAAGAAAAATATTTCTTTTTTAAGATAACAAGGTACACAGATAAGTTAAAATGAATGTCAGGCTATTCGCATTTTACAGACACAGGATTCTTCAGTCTGAGATAGGAGAGGAACTCCAAACTCCTGGAAGTGCTTTTCACTGCAGAAGTAGGTGAASACATTGAGTTGTCATCTGACACACATGTACGGACACCGAAGGTCAGTATCTCAAGCGTGGTTCTGYTCAGCCCAAACACTGTAAAGTTTGAGGTCCCTGCCCCATGAGAGGGAATATGGGCAGCTGGATAGTCTCTGAGCCTTCAGATTTGCCTCGCAGACAAGTAATTTCCCTGCTCTCTTACTGATACAATGGAAAATTTTATGGAAAGCTGAAGCTATACAATCATCTAAAAAAGATGACAACATCCCCTAGCTTGTGGCAGGTATCAAAAAAGGTATATACATGGTAGGTTAAACTGGAACAATTTTGAAATCCACCAGGAGAAAAACTATTCCTTTCAAAATGAGCAGGACTTGTATCAGTCTTGGCTCTACCTCCTCAGCACTATCTGCAGGTCTTGCAGATGGAGCTGTCTGGAGTTGGACCTCCAATTTGCATCAGTCTCTCTGTGTTCCCAGGAAAATGGCCCACATACTGCTTTGATCAGATAAAGTTTTGGCATCTTGTTCAGAATGGGAACTTTCAAGCTTTTCAAGTATGAAGTCCTTAATTCAACCTCCATATGGAAACATAACACAGGAAAGAAACTGCCATTCATTTCAGATGCTCATCCTATTTCTAGACACAGAGGTTTGTAGTGTTGCTCCTTCCTGAACTCTATCTGTATCTTCCCAGTGGATATTTATCTTCAAATCATTTCCTTCTCAATATTTCAGAAATGTCACAGATTAGATAGTTATGGTGTGATCTTACAAGGGAAAGAACATATCTGGACATCAACTTAAAAAAAATAAAATTGATGAGCAGGGAAACCAAAAGGAGAAATAGTTTTGTCACATAACCAAAGTTCAGAGACAAATCACAGGAAAACCATATCTACAGAAGGGATTAACTTGTTTTGGAAGGATAGAGAAAAAAGATTTTTTTGTGTGTTTTAGTTCAAGGATGTGTATATTTGCTATGATCATCCAGGAGCTGCTATTGCAGAGGTAAGTCATGATGCCTTTTAACTCTCCTGCTCACTTTCTACAAAACACAGTTGAGCCTTTCTGTCTTTTACTAGAGGTATTTGTTCTAGCATACACACACACACACACACAGATTACCTGTGGTATACTGTGGTGCAGGCGGTATATTTTGTGGGGTGCTAGAAGAGGTGCATCTTTTGTGTGGTTGCCTGTGGCTGTGAGGACTGGATTGGACAAACCAAGCTGTGTTTTTGGGAAACTGTAAGAAATTGATTTTCTGTATGCCTTTATGTGTAAACAGATTTAAGAAGAACAAGAGAAATGTCATAACCYTACTGCAAACTACTAGGTGAAGTGGTAGCTGAAACCTTTTGGACAAATGCACTGAAGACTTTTGTCTCAAAAGCAGAAGGAAGCAGTAGCTATTTTACATTTAATACTGACCGGTACGTAAGAACAGACAGTGCTTAGAAGAGAAATGTGACTTGAATGAAAGTGATTATTAAATGTTTGAGTTTCATATTCTAAGAATGGTAAGTGAGCAAGAAAAGAAGCACAACAAACAAAAGGATACAGAAGCTGCAGAAGAGATGGCAATTACTCAAGCAGTTGTTCTAAAAAGACACTTGCAAACTATCCCGATGCAAAGGAAAAGGGGGAAGTCTAGTAAGAAACTGTTAGGGAGAGTTTTTTGATGATCTGAAAGTCTCAAAAGCAGAAGTTGGGTACATAATTTACGCTCAGATTAAAACATTTTGTATTAGCAGCAAAACAGAGAAGATGAGATRGAGAAGGATTTTCAGACAGAAATGTAAAAGTCAACAGAAAATACGCAAGAAGTCAAAAGACAGAAATACAATTCCATCGCAAAATGGGAAAAGAGAGCCAGCAATGAATAAAGCTGAGAGGACAAAACTAGACCATCCTTTCCTGTCTGCAGTCTTCCCTCAGAAAGGGTAAATTTAGACACATGAAACAATTCATTTTAAGAAGGAGAGTCGCACAGGCAACTGACAGATGTCCCACTTAATTTTGAAGACATTTCACACTACAAGCGCCCATGAACTTTCTGTGGGATCATGATAACGTTATTACTGGTTTTCAGGTAGGAGGGAATTCAATTATCTCTTCCCAGATAGGCCTTTTTTTTTTTGCATGGGGGAGGAAGAAATGATCATAGACAGTCACACAGTTCCTGGAGTATCTTGGACTCAGGACAAACACAGACATGTGGTGCCAGGAAAGTCAGTCATAGGCTGAGCTGTGGATGAATACAATTAGATACAAGGTCTCATCTCAGAAAAATGTTAACAGAAGGTGGCTATAATGGAAAACAAATGGTATCCCTGAAAGAAAAATAACTCTCCTGAAGCCTGCTGGGAATTCTGAGTTCATACAGAGGCATGCTTCACTGATCCGGAGTTCATATGATACCTTTATATCCAGAAATTCTGGGTCTTTCTTGCACATCTGGTGAAAAAGGAAGAATCAAATATTTTATTTTTCCTGGTTCAGTTGAGAAAATGTCACCAAAAATAAAAAATACAGCACCTCAGTTCTTGCAACAGGAAAATTTCCATGGTATCAATCCCATCCTGATCTTGACTGTCCAATAATTTCTTATAGAAGCTGGAAAAAATAGCCATAAGAAAATGTTTCTACAATGAGCACAGTGTGTTTCCCGTCTAAAGATTCAGTGTCCAGCAGGGGAGGGATAGGCATATGTCTTCTCACTGAAGGTATATGAACCCTGTAGTGTTCATACATTTTCAGCTAACAGGCTGGATTAGGTCTGACTAAGATAATACTGCATCTTCAAGACCTCTGCTCTTGCAAAATCTTTCCAGACCAGTCTTGCCACTGTGCTGAAACACACCCTAAAGATACTCAGGCAAATAGGTTTTTACTGTCTAGTGCAGACACTGTAATTTAACTGCTATTTAAAACCAAATAGACTTGAGCTCTTCCAAAAAACTTTATGATGGGTATCAAAGATTGTCCAAACAAGAAAGTCAGATTTTAGCATGTTAAAGAGAAAGTGGTTTTATGCAAACCCAGTGCATTTTAATTTTTTTTCTTAGAATATCAGATATATCCTAATCCAGGTAGGATAGCCTGGAGCATAGCCTTCCACCCACTCACCACTCTTCACAGCATTAGCCAGATTAAAGCTTTTTAGGAAGCAGTGTTGTCTTTCTTTTCTATTAGAGTATGTGTCCTTACCCTTGCTATGTCTATCAAGCAGTATAATGGATATATAGATCAGGAGGTAGAGATGTCTATCTAATCTAAGTGGGTACAGCCAAAGAATAGAAGTAAAGTACACTTCTGCTAATCTGAAAATGCCCTTCAAATTTTTTACTGGGTGAAAATGATGATGCCTTGCAAAAGTTGTATTTTTAATTCTGCATATACTTAATATAGAAAATTGATTTGAGGTATTCTGGCCATGCAAACTAGCTCAACAAGTGGGGTGATAAGGGGGTKGGGAAACCATATCTTCTTAGTAGCTGAAAATTCTTTTCTTTCACCCTAAACTTCAAGTACAGCAAAATATGATCCCACCAGAACCTTTGTTACTTAAAGAAAAGACATCAGAAGTACTTTGAATGCRTTTTCCTCAAGTGCCTATTTTAGAGACGGCATAAAATGATTAAAGAGGAAATTTTGTCCCAGCTGAAGAATTCTCACTGATCCAAGCAGGAACAAGATTTACTTCTAAGACACTTCCCTCTGCAAAGTAACAAGAAAAAACCTGAAATGGTGATGTGGGCAAAAGCTGAGACCTTGAATTCCTGTCCAGAGCCATAGCAGTGAAAGTCTCCCGCTTCATCTATGAGTATTAGTTGTGGGGAAAAAAAAAACACATTCACTTTTCTCCATTAACAGATGTCTACTAATTAGTATCTACTGAAATTATACCTAATATTCTGCACTATTACCCTTTTTTGAACACATGTCGTTAAGGAATCTGAAGCATCCTATACATCACTGTTTCCCATCTTTTTAGAATCTGGAATTTCTCATCACAGTATTATAGCCAAAGTGGACAATATTTCATTTTAAATAAACGATGTGTTTCAGATACTTATCTCACTGCTTGTCAGACTAAAAATGGAAGATTTGGAAAACAATCTTTCCCAGGTTTCCCACCTGACCTGCTCCTAGTTCAGAAAAGTCAGGGGAGAGAAAGTCTTAAAATCATGACATTTTTATGTRTAGGAAAGTGATCTGAGATCACTATATGAAGTTTTCATGGCTTTTGCTGAGTCCCAATCAGCTGGAGCCAGTAGCTAAAGCTACTCTTAAGCATAAAGCATATATAAGAAAAAGGTCTGAAATTTGTAAAATATGAACATATTTTGTATAATGGCATTCTTAAGTTGATTTTCCTTTAAATTACTGCATGCATCATACACAGTCTAAGCACATGATGATATGATCTGAAATGCAGGTTTTAGTGGCATCATTTTGGGATGACTGTATTATAAATGGTGAAGACATGAGAGAATTATATATATCATCCCAAATGAGTGCCAATAAACCTTTTCTGTCTTTTCTGTCTCTCATCATGCATTCGTGTTGCATAGCTGAGTGAACATGTTGAATTAAAAWTTTTAAGTCAACACAGATGCATTTTTTTGGATCAGTTTTAAGCAGAATTTTATTTTGATTAATTTTTTGAGAATTCTAGATTTATGTAAAATAGGCGACCCAAAGGGTTGTTCACTAGCATTTTGGCATCATTGCTCCCTTGAATATACATGGCCTGAAACAAAGATCTTGTGTAGGATGGCATGTGATCATGTAAGTAAAGACCCAGATGTATATAGGGAGTTTCAGGAGGGAGAGGAGAAGAGAACAAAAGCAGAGCAAGCTAGGTTGTTAGGAGCATCTCTTA
Organism: Oceanodroma leucorhoa; assembly: GCA_030449065.1. Lineage (NCBI taxonomy): Eukaryota > Metazoa > Chordata > Aves > Procellariiformes > Oceanodroma > Oceanodroma leucorhoa. The sequence goes on along the minus strand of JASVER010000006.1, from coordinate 22,773,687 downwards.
CCTTTTGAAYATCTGACTGAAATTTAGGAATCTTTTTATTTCTTTCTTCTATATGAAATAACACTATACTTTCATTCATATGGTTTATGGCATATGTGCATATAAAAAAGATAAATCCTTACGTTTCAGCAGAAGTGCATGATATATGCGTGTGTAAGTAACATTAGAAGGAGTTTCCCCAGAGCCCCCTTTTTATCCACTAATTCCACTGCCTCTGGTTTCTCCCTGGTTTTGCCTCCATGTTTTGTGGGTTATCTGAAGATTTATTTTCGAAAGTGAACTCATATGGTGAATGCAAATGGAGCATTATATCTGCTTTGAAAGGTATATACTGCTCTTGATAACATTGTATATCATGATATAATGTTCTTAGCTAAAACATTGCTTCACCCCAGCCTATAAAAAAGCTGAAATATAAACAAAACTAAGGAATGTAGTGAAGAATAGTTCTGATGAAAACATATTTTTGTGGGCTGTTAAAGCAAGAACTCAATATAATTAGGAAATTTTCTGCAGTAGTATACTGAATACCTTTTATCCTCAAAATATTTGTCTCAATAAAAAGTATCTAATTGTGTGCTGATGGTTCATGTGAGGTTCAGTTTCTAGTCCTAAGGATGGTATTACCACACTAATACATGTATGTATGTATGTGTGTATGTTTATTAGCAACTGGTGTACAAAGCAAAAGTGAGYTGTCATGCAAGGCCCTTAAGTTCATCACATTTTGCAAACATATCAGAGATGGACATAAATCAAACTGCAGCTCTGAACAACTCCTTTARCAGAAGTTCAAGTTCATGATAAAAACCTTTGTATCAGTAAAGTTGCTTCTTGTTTCCCGTTTCTTAGATTTTGTATGTACAGTATGTTATATTTTTGCACTTGGTATTTGTACTCATCTGYAAGGTATCTAGTATCCTGCAGTGCTATACAAATAACATATGCTAACCTTTGTTGCATATGTCTTGGTATATGTGGGTCCCAAAAGCCATTACAAGACATGGGAATTCTCTATAGAGCTTTGCAGTAGTAGATTTTGTGGTAGCTTCCACGTCATGACAATGTAATCATCTGGGGACCATACTCCCAGCTATATGAGCTATGGGACTGCTGAAAAGCAACATGTTTAGGACAGTACCTTGACATTTTTGGGGTACTTGTTCACCATTTCATCGCTGTTTTAAGTGTGCTTTAGGATACATTGACATGCACAGAACTTAGAGTAGACATCTGTGCAGAAAGAAGTGACGGGCAACTTAAATGAGAACTTCTTGACACCTAGGGAAGTTTTGAGGTCCAGAATGGTTTTGTATAAAATTGGAATCTGCCATAATAAATGACTATTTTGCAGAAATGTCATAATATTTAGTGGAAGACTCCTTTCAGACTGGTTTGCACTCAATGGGAATGTTAAGAATTTGTTGTGATGAACTGAAATGTTCTGTGTAACTTATTTGTCAACCTATAGCTGCCTGTTGAGTTGCATCACCACAAAAAAAGCAAAGATTTTGTAGTTGAACTCCTCCTTGGATGGATTACATCTTCCACAATGCACTTTGGTCTCCAATCCTTGCAAACTATACTGTGCATCCTGGGAACTGCACGCAATAGCATGTTATGAGAGATATCCGAGCAGAAAACCTACCTAGCAGGGACCAGACAGGACAGAATAATCCTTATTAGTGCTGCCTTGTATTACAGAAGCACTATGTTGCACACACCCGCCCCCCCCCCCCCCCAAGACCCACAAACAAACAAACAAACGAAAAAACCCCAGAGCACTAAACTCAAGACTTTTTTTTTAGTATTTTGGAAAAAAATTCAAAGATACTTCGAAAGTTCTACAATTTCTATTAATGCCCTTGAATTAGTGTAGAATAGATTTTTCTTCGGAAGAATGACCTTTTTAACATATATGGTGTTATTACAACTATTCTTAGCACTTTTCTGACTTACTGAGTCAGTGTGTGTAGAGATACTCCAGATACTACCTTGCAGCCTAATAACTTTTTTCAGATAAACTGCTTGCTTTTACTTCCAGTTCATTCAGAATTAAGCAGCTCTGCTCATATGAGTAGTGCAAAAATAAAGGCTGGAATCATGTAATATAGTCTTGGATGACATTTTAATGGAAAATAAAGAATGAGAATAATATTTTTAATAAGTTGGGTGATGAATACTTGAACACTGTTTTGAAAGCCTCAAGGGCTTATAGTTGAACAATAAAAATTATGAGTAAACAAGAAAACTTAGAAAATAAATTGAAGAGAATGGCGGAACTAGCAAAAGAAATCTAAAAGTTATTAGGACTGTTATTCAAAACTGTGTTTTAATCTGAATATAATTTTAAGGTGCTTCAGTTTTACACACAAAATCTTTGTTAAGTCCTATCAACMAGCAATTAGAAGTGAAAAAAGTACTATGTATAAATTCACAAAGACTTTTTCTGGTCCATTTTCTCAAGATTAAAGCRTGGTTTGGGCTTATTATATGAGAATCCAAAATCAGAAAATTTGAAGTCCTTATAATCACTGAAGTATGATTTTTTTTCTTCTTTCATTGACACCAATTCTATACYAGTGTAGATCATTTGCTATCAAAAGTACATGATAACAGTAAAACAAGCTACAAGAGTGGGATCTACACTGATAGAAATGAAATACTTCTTTAAATCAAACCTATGAAAATGTAAGGTATAGCTATCTGTGCCTTTAATTTTAGAGGTAAATAATTTCCTGTATGAGAAATAATGGCCCCTCCCCAAATAATGACATTTAGTAATGGAAAATAAATTATGTCAAAACAGATAAAATTGCAAATTACTTTAGTGTATTAGGCTTCCCTTTTAGTTTAGATTGATAAAATAATTTGAACAGTTTTAACTCTTCTTGCTTCCTCTAGAGATCAAGAGGAAAATTTGGGGATCACAGCTAGCAGATTCCTCATTTCCTGCTTTTGTGCTACCTTCCCATGGGAGGCAAAACATAGAATGGGGGGGAGGGTTTCACAAGTCTGTTTTTAGTTTATCTAGGCTTTTAAACACTGATTTCAAGATATTCCCGTTCATGGTCCTGATCCAAATCCTGCCGAGCACAGTGGGAAAATTCCCAGTGACCTCAATGGGCTTTGAATTCAACATTATGTACAAAATTTCTAAAAACCAAATCATAAAATTTGGCCTTTCCAAACTACACGTCTGCCATGTACTCTGTGCACCTTTCACGTAAAACTTAAACACCAGATATGCAGGAGACATCTGCATGGCAGACCAAGAAAAAGATTATGCCAGGGAGAGAGGAACATAAAAAGTTGATACCCTTTCTTTCAGCTTGGAGCCTGGATCTGGCTCTTGGCTCCGCAGCTTTTCCAGGTAGCTTTCCTCAACGGAGCGCTGCTAAAGTGCATAATGCTCCTAAGGCTTGTTGGAAGGAGGGTGCATCCCAGACTTACAGTGGTGCATGGAGGTTTGAATGCAGAACTCCGCTCCTGATGTCTAAACAACTAAGCTGTGTTCTTCTAAGCCTTCATTAAAAAAAAAGTTGTTCACGAGACAGTGGGGTGAGAAAAACTGAGTGCTACCCACTTCCATTTGCCTTACCATGCTTTAGGGGATCAGAAACCTTGTAGAAGATGGCCTTTTAAGAAGATTCATAAAAATACAAGTTTATCAATCCAGAAAAAGGTTATTGGACCTATGCAAGACTAGTAAGGCTCTAGCACAGTGTGCCAAACCTAGTGAAAGAAAACAATGGGAGTCCCACRTGCTTGGTCTGATTGTCGTGTTGGCTTTTCTTGCCAGTAAGCTTGTATTTTAGTGAGCAATGGACTTTCCGGGGAGGGGAGGGGGGAAAGTGGCAGACTGAAGGGCACCAGGTAAAGGTTTATTGGAGCCACATAGAAAAACCCTGTTGGTTTTTCATTTTTCTGAATAGGTTGAGACTCTAAAGCGCAGTGTAGGAAAAAATCCGATTATCAGATGTAATATTCACACAAGATTTTTGCAGTTCAGTCTGATCTTTGGGTGTATACAGGGTTTCAGTGTTCCTTAATAAATTACCTCTTCTTGTACCAATTAACCCCCTTCCGTGAGGGTTCARTGTTTACTTGGGGCTGTGCCAGTGCTAACAGCTATGGTTTAACATTCTTTTTAATGGTTTGCAATTACTACTGAGAGTGAAGGCTACATAAAATATTAACACTTAAGCATCTTTCACACTCCTTTGAACGTTAGATTGTGTGTATAATATAAGTGACTTTTCATTCTTACAAACCTGTTATTTGCTTAGAATTCCACTGGACCCATGAAAATGCTGCAGTTAAGTGGTTTCTGTTGATTTATTAACTTCCCTCAAAGTCTGATGGAAGTCACTCCATGCAAAATATTGAATATRTTTTGTTCTTTAAATTGTTCCATAGTAATGCCAGAAGAATAAGGATTTCCACATTTAAAAGAGGTAAAGTAACTTTGATAATATCTTTTACAGCATATTTGATTTTTCCCCCTGCTGTGCTACCCCTTTGAGAAAATCAYCCAAAGAAAGCTACCATATTTGCAGATTCAATGCCATGACTGCTGATTATAAACAAAGGATAAGAAAGCAGGGAGGTCACAGATCCAACCGCTGCTTTGGATCTCAACTTCACAGCAGGTTCACACCTTGAGAATAAAATCAATGGAAGCTGGGGATGTAGGTATCCCACCCATGCCCAGATTTGTATTTCTGTTGTGCATGGACTGTCCCTATAGACAAGCAATGGTTTGCCTGAGTCTCCAGTTGAAGAGCAGATCCAAGCAAGTATCCCATCCCTGCTTGGCTCTGCCATTGGCCTCATCACTGTTCCACATTTTAAGGGAAAACAGACTTAATTCATCATTTCAGGTTCAGTGGGCCATTAAGACAAGTGATTGATAGACAAATTTTGAAAATCTTGGAATTGATTCTGGATAAGCCCTCAARTATTTGTAGCTTACATAAATCATTAAAACATCTGGGATCTACAAATTCRTCAATAAATCTCAAGTAATATGGATTTCTCATGATTTTCTTTCCATGTCCAGCTTCTGTTAGGTCCAGCAACATTTGAAATTAATCTCTCTCACAGTATTTTGGCATACCTGCTGTCATCCCTAGCTGGACTTTAGAAATGTACAATACTGGAATTTGAAAAAATAAGGACATAACTACATGCTTCTGAACCTCAAAAGACTTTCATCAGTGATTTCTTTTTTTTTTTCCTAGTCTTCTTCTAAATGGTAGTGTCTTCAGTTTTCTGGAAGAAGTTAACAAGGACAGTCCATACCAGTTCCCTTGTTTTTCTTTTTTCTCTGTTCTCCCCC